>JAOQGM010000002.1:758950-775302 GCA_027564225.1 Gallinago stenura
CTGGGGGGTGGGGGCTTGGTCAGTCCCTCTGCCTGCCCCCCCCACTGCAGGGACCCCCCCCCCCCCCATCAGAGCCGGGATGTGGCTGTGGGTCTCTTTTGGGTGCTGCCAGGCAAATCCAGACTCAATCCGGGCAGGCGTGGGAAATGGGGAAAACAGGGAGAGGAGAGCTCAGAGACCCTCGGAATGCTGCCTGCCACACTGGGGTCTCCCCCACCCCCCTGCTCAGCCCCATGCTGATTGCAGGGGGGAGCATTTCTTGGGTTGAAACAAAGGGTTTTTGGCTCAGCGTTGGGCCTGGGCAGGGCTGTCGGGGTGCGGGCCCTTCCCTGGGTGCTGCAGGGGGAGCTCGTGCCGTGCGGCAGCGCACCCCCATCGCCCCCCCAGCCAAAGGCACCATCGCTCCTCCTCGGAGCGGAGCGGGGAGATGCTCTTCCCAACGAGTTGGAGGTCTCATCCCCACGGAGGAGAAATGGAGGGGGGGGGCGATGCCACCCTCCTGACCATCCCCGCCACGGAAACAGCGGCTGGTGACCGATGATGGATGCCTGAGGCAGGAGCTGGGCTGGCAGCTGTGTGTGTGGCTACACCCTCGCACAGGCACACACCATGCTTTCTGCACACACAGCTGGAGCAAGCCCCTTCCCCAAGGATGCTCCTGAGCTGGGAGGGGGGAATACACCCCCCTGAGCTTTAGCCAGGCTGGAGCACTGCTTTCTCCTGAAATAAGGCAGAATAAGCAGCGATTTTTAGGCTCATGCATCATCATGCCTCTGATTTTCCTGCTCCCTGTGCCCATCTCTACCAGCAGCAGTTGGCCCTGTGAGCTCTGTTTTGCCCTTTGAGCTCCGTTTCTGGTGCTTACAAAACACCCCAGGCCATCGTCCAGCCTTTACGGGAGGACCTTTCCTCCTTGCCCCAGCCCAAACTTCCCAGGAGATGGGCAGAGGGTGGAGGCGGCAGCAGAAATCATGGTGACTCAAAGGGAGCTTGGGAGCCCGTGTGGACCTCGGGGTACTGTTGGGCAAACTCATGCTTTTTAACAAGGATTGAGAATTTTCTCGTCTGATTTTCTTTTCTAACAACCAGAGAAGAAGGGTCAGTGTTAACTGGGATCACCTGTGTACATGGGGATAAGGGGAAGGTCCCCAGGATGCTGCAGTGGGGTTGGGATCAGCAGGAGAATATGTGCAGCCCTGGGCACCCCCAGCACAGCTGAGAGCCCCCCATTTGCCCCATTTTCAAGGAAAACTCAGCTCAGGGATTCCCTGGGATGTTTTCCTTCCTCTAAGGCTTTCCCTTGCATGGGGCCACCTTATTTTCCCTACTTGTATCCAAACTTTGCTGTGGGTCAGGACCAAAGCACCAGCAGCAGAGGAGTTCCTGGGAGAACCACCCGCTCCTCTCGGTACCAGCTCAGGTCTCTCTGATATGAACTGCATGAAAACCAGCTAAACAGGGAGGTTAAACACACATGTGCAGAGTTATTCATATATCTTCCACTGCTTGCTCTGGGGAACAAGTAAAAAGAAATTAAGGAATTAGGAATTACTTATCCGCCAGAAACTCTTTTTAGTCTTTTATCTTTATTCCTCATAGGTGCTATTTTCATATAAATATGAAGACTATATGTACTTAGGAACATAGTGCTGGCTTGGGATGCATGTAGGAGATATAAAGGACGTTGGATAAATTGGAGATAATTTAGCTTTTATATATACACAAATATAGATATACACATCATTACCATTTTATTTATGTGTGTGTGTTTACACATACGGCTCTTATATTTACATATTTATAGAAATGCTAAATGTACTGAATACCACCAGAGACAGCTCACAGATAAAAGAGAACCTGTGAGCTAATGAATGTAGAAAAGAAGAAAACAAATATAAAGTAGTGATAAACCAACAGCCTCACCTTTTTCTGTTGTTACTAGAAGTAAATTACATTGCTGAACAAATGCATCTTTTACCCCACAGTTTACTGTAGGGATGGTGGTCAGAAACAGCCTTCTTTCTTCTTCAGCTTGCTGGTTTTCCATTTTTCAAGAAAAAAAAATATCACAACTTGCCTTGGAAACCAAGCCATGAGTATCACTTTGCCCAAAATCCACTTTTCCACCTAAATATCCCCCTCGGTGCTGCAGAGGCACCGGCACAGCCCAGTGTCTGTCTTGCTGTGGGGCACAGTGGGGTCATGATGGGAATTGGAGCAGCTTTTGTCAAGTCTTGATTTAGAGGGACACGAGACAATTTTGCCCAGGAAAGTAGACCTGGGCAGGACATCACACCCGCTCCTCCTCTCGACACACTCCCGGCTCTCGTGAAAGATGCTAGGGAATCGGAGACAGGAATTTTTAGCATCAAAGTGGAATTTCACACCTTTTCTGAGATGATATTTCAGTTTTTTGCTTTTTCCCCACCCCTCCTACAGCTGTTCTTGGAGTTTCTAAACCAAGCTGGAGATGAGCTTTAAACACTAGATGATCTCCTGAAAGTCAGGTTCTTCTGCCGGTCTGGACCCCCACCCCAAGCTTTTGGCAAACTAAATGTGAATTCACTTAGTCTGTGCAGGTGAAACTCTCCCAGTGTCATCCAGCCACTGGTTTTTTTTTTTTTTGGAGTGGTTCTCTCCCACAGACAAGATAATGTGAGATGGTATTTGGAAACAAAAATATCATCAGAAGAGCACAAGCCCATCCTCAGCGGGGCTGCTCCTGCCCTGGCTGCCTCTCGGCTCCTTTTGAATTTCTCTCAGTGCATTACCTGGTTTTCAATTTCATTCCCCTTCCTCGGAGCAACCTCAGCTTTATATTTCCCTTTTAAGCTGATTGAAATAAAGTATTTGAACAAATGTCATGGGCACTTAGAAATCTCTCCTCTATTTACTCTCCATTGCTTTCATTCTGTCCACCTTCTGCTGTACCAGCTTTTAAAGCCTTGAGTGCTGTCTATCTAAATTAATGCATCTTCTAGCCAGGATACCATACAAATTCATTAATTTTTTGTGTATTGGAAATATGCCTTTATTAAGTCTCCGTTCATGTTTTTCCAATGGTTGAAGAGTTGAGCATCTTTATAAACCATCAGCAAAGAGATGGTGGCTCCTTGAGATCCATTACGTACATACCTCTGGGAGTGTGGTCTTCATCCAACAAACATTTATAGTCAGTACCAAAAACAGGCCCCCAAGAAGAAGTTTTGTGTTTTTCCAAACTCCCTTCAAAATATCTGTCGCTGCATGTGTGACTCCTGGAAGCCCAGGTGGGCAAATCCAAGGGGGTTTCCACCTTGGGGAGGTAGTCCCACATCCCCAGATTCCCTAGAAGTTTCACAGTCCCTGGGCAGCTCCATCCCTGGAGCTGGAGACGATGTGCCTTCTTTCAAGCCATGTTATCACTGTAGCCACCCAGAGCATCCTTCTCCTTCCTTCCTCCTCTTCACCCACAGGAGATGTCTGCTCCTGGGGCACAGAGCTACTGCCCCCCAGTTACATCTGCTTTGCACGGTGGGCATGAGATTGGGAGAGTGTCATCATGTTTCTCCAAGCAAAAAAGTCCATAAACCTTTGGTTGAAGCCTTTGGTTTCCCAGGGCAATGGGAGCAGCTCCATATATTATCCTTTTCAAAGATGATTGTCTGGGATCTGAGGACACTAATAAGCTTTAATGGCACTGACCAGCCTGGCCTGGAGCCTCCACTCACATCCCCTGTCCCAGAAACTCTATTTAAGCTCAGCAGTTGGCCATCAGACCTAAACTATGGTGGAGGAGTTCCAGTGTGGTTGTTGCTGAGCCTGGTCCTAAACCTGACCCAAGGGATGACTTTCATGATTGACCTCAGACCTGCTTCATCACCATGATGTTGCCTTAAGAGCTGGACTCTCAGCTGGACCTGGCTGCTGTCTCAGGAGCAGGGAGGGAATGGATGTCTGTGTTTCAGGGCAGGGCTTGAAATTATGGGGCAACCTGCTGAATCGGACATGGGACCAGAATTCCAGTAGGAAGAAATGAGTCTGAGTTTTGGTTTGACCCCAGTTTCAGATCTAGTTCATGCCATGGACTAAGGTGGGGGCAACAGGGGGTGGAACAGGCAACTGGGGCTTGGGGGAGACTGGGAGGACTTCTCTTGGGGATGGTGATGTGTTTCAGCAGCAGAGACTAGATGCAAAGCCAGGAGCCCTGTTCCTGAAAGAACTGGTGGTATCAAGGAGGGGAAGGACATGTCCTTGGGGAACTCTTAGACCATGTCAGTGAGATGCTGAAGGTAAGCCATGTAGCTGCTGCAACCTTCCCACAGCCCATGTGTGGGCTGGCCTTTCAGACTTGCTCAGCAGCATGGTCCCAACAACACTTTTCATCCAATTTGATTCTTCTGGGGTGAAACCTGTCACCAAAAGTGTCATTCTAGGGAAATCCCAGCCTCTTCCAGGTCCACATCCCTGCCCAGTAGGACCTGTTTCCCATCTCCTTGTTTCTGCAGGGACTAATGGGATGTTTCTGAAGGGACATTGACACTACACAGTGCCAGTGCCTGGGTCTGCCACCTAACTCTCCCTCTCCATCCTCAGAAGGGCTCAGCAGAAGGACGAGAGGGTGATGCTGATGCTGAGGGCAATGGCAGTTGCCACACAGCCTCCAGTGGCTGAAACATAGGGTAGGAAAGACCATGCAGGATGCTCTGGGACACTTTTGTCCACGCTGATACTGGGTGGCTGTGCTGGCACTGTGTGTCCTGGGCTCGGGGCACCCTATACCATCTGAAGAAGAGTAGACCCTGCACGTTGTTATGATGTCAAAGAATCACAGAATCATCTGGGCCTTCAAAGGGACCTTTGAAGGGACCTTCAAAGGTCATCTAGTCCAACCCCTCCCTAGTCAGCAGGGACAGCTTCCCCCCAGGTTGCCCAGGGCCTCTTTGAGCTTCACCAGTTCATGGCCCAAATTGAGGCCCTGATCTGTGCAGCTTCCTTTAGGTGTGATGTTCTTAAGCCCCCACGTAGATGGGGGGCTGTTTCTGGACTCTGCAAACCACTCTGCTTTCCCCAGTGAGACACCCACTCTGCAATTCCAGGACCCTGAGCACAGATGTGTTTATTTAACTGATTTTCATAGGTTTCTTCCAGTGATGCAGAGAGAGTGGAAGAGCTGTGTACATTGAATGAAGGCAGTGTAAAAAAAAATCAATTTAACTCCCATCTGAGATGCACAGAGAAAGGAATAAATTGAAAATTATTTTTAAAATGACAATTCAGATTGTTCCCACTGCCAGCTGGACCAGTTCCTTCTACTGCAGGAACTGCAGCCCTGGCCAGGAATACTGGAAACGTGTCTGGGTCAAGCAGCTTCAGAGAACACAAAAACCAGCAAAAACAGTTGAAAAGTGCACATGTTGACACTGGTTTCAGGCAAAAGTGAGGAGCTCTGGCTACCCAAGCCCATGGCTGGCAGGGGTGGATGTAGATGCACATGAAGTACTTACCTGTGCCTTGATGGTCCTTGAGGACAGGCCCATGGGGACAATAGGACCTTCAGCTGATGCCACTTTCCTATCCTTGGTAGTCACACACTGGGTTAACCCACTGGGTTAAGGGCAGGTCCCACCCCTGGAGCAGCTCCCCGGCTGTCATGATAGTCACTATAACGCCACATCAAAGTAGATCTGGGCACAGTGCTCCAGGAATTTGGTGGTTAGAAAATATTTGTGACTCCTTGTCGGCACCATGGAGCTTTTAATGCAAAAATACAGAAGTAACTCCAAAAGGAAAACCCCATCCTTTTGACTGAAAGGAGTGGTTTATTTTAACAGAAGATTTGAGTTATCTTCTTTGCAATTTTGGTCCAAAATGTGAGGTGTGATCACCTATAAGGAAAACAGGCTAATGGCTGAAATAGATGTAGTGACTCAGTGGATCATCACTGGATGTGGCAGCTGGATCCGGATGGTATTGAGAAAGAAGATCTCAGTGGCCTGTCCTGTTAAGTAGGAAAGAGGCACGACAGGAAAACTGGGAAAGGGATAAGAGATGGAGAGGTTGGTGTAGGGTTGGTGCAGACCTGGCTTTGCCTGTGGGAAAGGAGACTTGCAGATCTGGATGCTTCACTGGTGACTGCTCATCACCCGAGATTCACAGGGGAGAGCAGAATGGCCTTGGCTGCAAACACCAACTGATGGTGATAGCTGTAAAGGTTCTTTTCCCAGTGTCTTCACAACAAGGCAGCAAGAAGGTGAGCGGACACTGGGTGCGTACCTGGTCCCACCATGTCCACCAGCAGGTTGGAGGGAGGAGGAACCACAAGCAGGAGAGAAGGAAGGAAACAGGAGCCCGGTATGGAGGGGAGCAGGGGTGGGTACACTTTGGGAGGAGACATTGGCCAAAGTCAAACTGTTTCCAGCAGGAGGCACCTGGCAAGTCCCACATGGGAATCATAAAATCACAGAATGGTTTGTATAATCTAGTCCCCTTAAAGCCCATCCAGTGCCACCCCCTGCCCTGGGCAGGGACACCTCCCACCAGAGCAGGTTGCTCCAAGCCCCCTCCAGCCTGGCCTTGAACCCCTCCAGGGATGTTGTTCCAGTGTGCAGGAAAAACTCCTGCTGAGGCCCACGGGCATTTCCCACCGCTCTCCGGGCTGGCACTGCATCCCCCGGCATCTTCCCGTACCTTGGCCTCACTTGTGGTAGCCATGACGATGGTAACCAAGCCAGTTTGGGATTGCTCTGGGTTTTTAATTAGGATCCGCTTATTTCTCCTCCCATCTCATTGTTGGAAGAGTGATGGGCAGTGTACGGAACATGCTGCACCTGCAACCTGCCTTTTTTTTTTCTTTTTTTTTTTTTCTCTTTATTATCCCCAAATTAATACCCACCAGTGGGTTAAATAAATGTGCGTTTTCCCGGGCAGCATCCGGCCCCGTGATGCGGTTCCTTGTTGCTGCTGTGGCTCCGGGGTGCTGGGGGTAAAGGGCTTCACTGCAATCGGTCCCTGCCAAGAGGATGACGATGTTTCCCAGTTTTGGATGCCAACCGGAGGTATAAGTGGGTCTGTCTGGTGCCAGCTCCCTTTAATGTCTCTGTGGGTTCCTCTGGCTTTCTCATCTAAAAACTGCTGACAGTGTTTTGGCTAATTTATTTATGGGGGTAACTTACAGACCTGTAGCAGTCTGCTGCCTGTGTTTTAGCAGCAGCAGCTGGTAGCATCATCCAAACCACTCATCCCACAAGCCCTCAGGCCCTGAGAGGTCAGAGGTGGGTAATGCCTCTTTGCTAAAGCCCAGAGACAGCTTCCATAGCATAAACCCCCAATATGGTGTTTAGATCTGTCTGGTGTGTGCGTTGATTTCAAATCAACGCTGATAGAAGTGTTTTTATCCGGGTCTGAGATCAAACTTCAGCTGCTTATCTGATGATGAAGATACAGCTATCAACAGTGTAATTAATTTTATTTATTATCTGTAATATACACTGACATTTAAAACTCTCAAGAAGCTGAAACGAGTAAATGGGATGATAGAAACTCAAAAAGTAGTTAAAACCCAGCTGGAAGCAGTAAATAGAGTTTGTCTCTGGCAATATGTTGTGCCTCTTGTAACCCATCCCTGTACGTGTAGCGGGGTCAAAGCTGTTACGATTTGCAAAGATGCAAAGAAAGGGCTGTGAAAACAGAAAGGTGTTGCAAGACTTGTTATCTTTTGTCTGGAAGTATGTTTTTTATGCTGTTAGTCCTTCAATACCTTAAGTCGGATAGGTTTTAACAGAAGAAAGCCTTTCTGTGTAGATGGGCAGGTGTATAGAGCTATCCTGGTATAAAGCAGATTTTTTTTTCAAAATAGTCTGGACACTGCCACTTTCTATGCCTGTTTTTCAAAATATAATTGTCCCCTGTTGTTTTCTTGACTCATTTCTGCTAGCAGAGATTTGCATTGAGGAAAGAGACACACTCCCTGTAAATGATTCATTACTTTAGGTTTGTTCAGTGAGTTTTTATTCACTCGTACCTAAACGTAGTAAGTGTTTTGGACCATACAGGGACTCGATGCTTTCTGATGCAGCACCTGGCAGTTGCTTACTGCAATATCATGAAGGAAAAACAATTTGTCGTCGTTTTTTCTGGCATGGTAAGGGCCAACCACGGCGTGACTGGGTGATACAGCAATCGAGGCTCTTTGCTGATGCCCTGGAGAGCAGTTTGGAGGAAGTGACCCTTCCAAAGGGTCGCTCAGCAAAGGCTCTGCCAGGGATGGAGCACTGTAAATGACATACGATGCAAGAAGTGAACCCCAAGGCGTACTCAGAGCCCTTGGCTTGGGCTAACAGCTGGATAAAGACCAGGGGGTCTTTCAAAACTGCCTTGTTCCTGCAGCAAGGTGCTTTTTGAAAACCCGAGGGGTGTTCATGTGTGGACTTTGAGCATCCAAAGATGCTTCATGCTACGTGAATGGTCGCCGTGAGCCATAATCCCCATCTTTTAAATTGTCTTCTCAGTGACTTCCAGCAGCTGCAGTCTTTAATTGGGAGGTGCAGCTTAAACCTTCCTGCTGGTGTCGACAAGCCTTATTCGAACCAGCGCGATGCTAAATTACTTTGAAAACCGTTAAACTTTTTGAAACAGCGACTAAATCTTTGCTGATAGTGATGTGCCAGAGCCATGACCAAAAGGCAGTGATGGCTGTACAAAGAATTATATTTTCTGTGTACAATTATATCCTCAGCTTCACAGATTTGTCCTGTCTGTGTGGGTTTTCTGTGTCAGTTTGTCCCCAGCACAGTGCTATAGATTCGGTCTCGGCATCATTTCAGAGGAGCAATTATTTTCCCCATCTTGTTCCCAGTTTTTTGCCCATCCTTGCGAGCTACACCAGCCAACTTTGTCTGCAACTTTTTCACGGGTTTTCCCCTTTCACTTTCTTTTGGGAAGCATTTGCCACAAGATGGCAGTGGGGCCTAACGTTTAAGGCATGGTATTGGGGTGTATTGTGGTTTTGGTGTCGGGGGCTGCTCAGGACCAACCACACAGAGGGTCAAAACTGGGCAGTCTGGTCCAAAACTCAAGGCAAAGTCATCTTCACAGCTGACTAGGCTGCTTGCGTTGCTCTAGCCTAAAGCAAAGGCATCTCCTGCACAACCCTGTGTTTTTCCATCACTTCGTCCTCCCCCGTAACACGGTTTTGGCTTACAGCTCACCCGCCAGGGCCATCTCTACCCCTCCTGGAGCTGATGTGCTGATGGCTTCACCCATCCTCCAACAACCCCGAGCAGGGGGAGAGAGAGTTTCTCCCTCCCTGGGGCAGCTGGGGCTGTGCCCTTCCTCCCCCATCCCTCTTTCTGGGAACTCAGCTCTCAGCCGGGGCGGCTGAGTTGTGTTAATTTAGACATGATCTCATCATCTGCCAGCCACTAAAGCAATATTGATCCTGCATTCAGCCTCCATGTGAAAAACAACCCGACTGCTTCCCCGGTACCTGTAACCACCATCCCTCGGGGCCTCGGGAGGCTGGAAAATGCACATTTGCCTGATTTTTTGACCATCGGGGACAAATGCATAACCTGCTGCAAAGGTGTAACGCTTGGGTTATGTTAAGGACAGCCTTTAAGCTAAGGAAAGGGACCGTAGCTCATCTAATATTTGATATTGCTCAGCAGCTGTGCCTTAAATAGTTTAAACACGTGGGTTTTGCTATCTCCGAGTCCTCTCTGGGTCTGTGTTTCTCTTCAGCAATATCTCTGTAAGAATCAGCATTGCTTTTCAGAGGGTACAGGGGACAGGAGTAATTTTGACGCTAATTACTATCCTAAAAAACGCCTCTCTTCCCTCATTTACCCATCACGGATCAGCTCCCTGTCTGCTCCCAATGTGCTGCAACAGCACATTCCTTGGATGCTTCATCCCTGGGCGATTGACGCTGAAGATCGTAAGGATTATATCAGATTAAATAATGTCAGCGTAGGAAGATTAATGCTGCTCTCGTTGCTTGTGGTGTCAGGAGAGAGGAAAATACAAAGGAGGGGAGTTCGAGCAGGTGTTATTTAACTGGGGGGTAGGTGGGAAGCCTCGCAAAGGGAGCAATTGAAATGGGAACCAGACCCTTTGCTTGGTCAATCTCCTCTCTAATTACTTGTCTGGGGTGCCTTAGTCTGTGGTGTGAAGCAGTGAAGGATATCCAGTGGAGTTGGGAGCCCAGCAGGTTGTTGCACGCCGTAAGAAGAGGTCCAGCATGGGTCACTGGGTCCCTCGAGAGGTCTGAGGTCAATAAAGTAAGCGGAAGAGGTTTAGAGAGAGGAAGAGAGAGAGAGAGAAGCAAATGTTTATGGTTAATCAATTGAACCCATTCCCCTTCTTTCCATTTGTAATGGGCTGAAGTTACCGCTCCCCCTCTCCCTGGGTGTTGCTTTCCTCCAGCCCACGGGAGACCTGAGAAGCGAGCCGTGGTGTGGGGGAATCACTCTCCTGAAGGGCATCCGATGGCACCTCTCTGCCAGGCAGGGCTCGGCGTCAGCCTGTCTGTCTGTCTGTCTGTCGCCAGCAGCTCTGGGGATCGCCGCCGCCTTGTCCATCGTGTGGGTTGGGCACTTTGTCACTGGCAGGACGGCGTCACCCCTATGGCAGCACGTCCCAAGCAGCCACGCTGACCGTCGCCTTCCACCTCCTGCAGAAATAGCATCCAGTGCATGTTGACTTACATATCAAATAAATTTTAAAATAAGTAGATAATTTTATGACATCTCTTGTGAAAAAAAAAGACAGGCAAGAAGGCAGAATTAAAAATTTTCCAGGTGGATTTTAATGAAAAGTTGAAATATTTGGTTTCGCTATTGATTGCACCAGGGGAAGCCCGTCGCAGCGCGATGTGACATCCCAAACCCACCCGTCACCGTGGTGGCTGAGGGTTGGTGTGTCACCTGCTGGGTCTCAGCACCCTGGTACAGACCCTGTGCCGCGCAGGGGGGAGTGACGGGGGGGTCCTCGGGGGCAGGATGGGGCCCAGGCTGGCTCGGAGCCGTTCCCTGCGGCATCATCGCAAATTCTTCCTTCTGCCTATTTTTAAATGCCTCGAGTCATGGGGTTTTCAGGGCCTCCATTGGGGGGGGAGACAGGACTCAACCACAGGCAGAGGAATTTTCAAGCAGCTGCCCAGATTACCACGTAACCCACCTTCCCCCTGCTCTGGGTAGGGATCCCTGAAAAAAAGTGATTACATATAAGGTTTAAACCGATAGCTACGCTCCCAGCGTAGGGTCATGATAAACTGCTCTTTTCCCTCAGATTCTTTGATGCAAATTGATTTTGAAAAACGATAAATGGGAGACAAGATCTAGGAAATGCCTCGTGTTGTTTTTGCACAGCAGCTTGTGGAAGTTGCTCGGTTTTGGAGGAGAAAAAGGGTCCTGTGTCTCACTTGCCTCTATATTTTTAAAAGCAGCATGTAGACGTGGGCATATGTAGTAAACTGCTTGGCCACAGCCACTGTTTATTTGGCTGCATTTTAGTCACAGCAAGTGTCATTTTTTGTCAGAATGGTACCATGGAAAAGGTAATTCTCTAGTGGGAATGCCCTGAGTGGTGGAGTGTAGCAAAGTAAAACGAGATAGAAAGGACTAAAATAAGGCTGCGAAGTCCCTCCTTGCAGCTTTACTAATGAGGAACTCTGAGGGGGAAAAAGCCTTCCCAAGATATCCACTTGGTCCCCTGCAGGGCTGATGCTGGTCCTAGAAAATATCTACCAGAGCTTGGCAAGGGGCTTCTTAAAGAGCTTTACTTTCCACTGTCACTTCCAGGCTGGAAAAACAAGCTGCAAAGGGAAGGGACTCATCTTTTTTTATATATATATATGTAGGGTTTTTCTGCATTTTGCTCATGGATGTTCTTTGAGTTGTGTAATAAGCCCCCGTAGTCACAAATGAGGGATGTGTGCCCATAGGAGATGGTAAAAAAGGCAGAGGGAGGGAGTGCAGATGCCACAGCAGGACTCGGCCGTGGGGATCTGCCAGCTCAAATGGCGATGCTGGTATGATGGGATCCATACGACATGTGGAGCAAAGCCCAAGCTTTGTGCAAAATGCCACAGGAGATGGGGAAGAACCTCTCCGGTAGCGCATCCTAAGCTCTTGGCTGTGTCCAGTGGGGTCTCGAGAGGTGGAAAGAGCAGGTGGTGGTCACATACCTGAGTAAGAAAGGGACCTTTGTGAGTCGGTGCCCAAATCTGTCCCACCGGTGCTGTGGCTTGTGGGCTCTCCATCCTCAGGGGCTGCCCCAACTTGCCTGGACACAGCCCTGAGCAACCTGCTATAGCTGCAGGGTTGGCCATGCTGGGAGCAGACCAGAAACCCTCCACGAGAGATCTTTCTGAGATACCGATGGCTTCATGCTCATGAGCGATGAGCTCTTTGAAACCAAATCTGGCAAGAAGGTGGCTGTGGCTGTACCTAGACCTCATGGCAAGAGGATCAACCAGGGAGGGACAGCCCTGCATTCAGCACAGGCTTGAGTGGCATCACGTGAGCAGGAGAAGGTCTGCTGTCCCCCACTAACCTCACGGAATCAGGGAATTGCCAGAGTTGGAAGGGACCTCTAGAGACCATCCAGTCCCACTCCCAGAGCCCATTACTCAGGATGGCATCCAACCTCCACCAGCTTCAGGTTTGCTTGCTGCTCGATGATTAGATTAATGAGATCTGCTTCGTTATCAAACCGCTTCCTCTCTTTTCAAGTAGAAGTTTGAATAAATCCCCGAAAACTTGTGTCAAGGGAAAATGTTTCACTGTAGCACAAATTAAGTGACCTAAACCAACCTGCCGTGGAGCCTGGGTTGGGTTTTTGCACTGCACTCCAATGTATTTGATTCCAGTGCAACAGAGCAGGTATAACTTCTCATTTAGTTTAAATGTCAATTAGAGCAGGAAATTACACAGAGTCCGAAAATACAGCCGATGGCGTTCCTGGAAGCTGCTGAGCTGTGAAGGACATGGCAAAGCAGCTTCGTGTTGCCTTTCCCCTCCCGAGAGACGCTGCTGTATCTCTGGCAAAGTGAGGGTCCATTAAAATTGCCCATTAAAGATGTGAGGAGCATCATACAGACGCTGGAGCAGGGCTAGCTCTCTCTGGGGCTTGGAAACCTTTCTGTATTTTACAGGGGGAATATATCAAACGATGCTTTAATAGAGGCACGTTATGGATAGCACATGCTCCTACAGAAGCAGGCAAATGTGATATTAAAGTCTTCCTCGCCTGCAGTGATGTACAATTTGGGTTAGAGATGGCAGAAAAACAAAAGCTGAAGATGTAACTAACTATAAAGAAAGTTGTGCCCCAAAGCTTTCTTTAAATCAGTTTTATTTTGCAGTCCTTTGGCATTGGCTTGCTTGGTACGTTTACAGTTTTGAGCCTTATTGGTATGGAGAATGGGGTACAAACACATCCCTGAGATGTCCTTGTAGCAGTGAATTAATTACAAGCTGACCGTGTGTCTGTAAGATTACAACAGCACCCAGGCACATTGGTAGAAAACAATTATTCACATTGTATTAATTCAAATAAAAAGCCCAGAAGGTAACTGTGCAGGTGGGAAACAGGTTCAGGACATTGTTCTCCTAATATTGGGTTTTCTGGTTTCCGTGTGCAGTGAAGGAGTGCAGTGTGAGGCTGTGATTGATCCCAGCGAGTACAACGGGGTGGGAGTTTTGAGTTATTGTCATTTGCATTTTGCTCTTTGTTGCAAATGTCTATGAAGTCCTCCACGATGACAATGGCCACCAGGACTTTAAAGGACCAATCAGTATCTAAATTCTATTAAAAAAAAATAATATTCTCTTGAGTTGTTTATAATAAGAGATCAGGTCCTGAATCTTGAAATTCCACTTTCTGCTTATGTTTCTGCATGAGATATTGTCCGTATTTAATTTCTTTAAACCCTTTAATCCTGAGGATTGGCCCGAGAGCATTTTGTCCTGCTGCGTCTGAGAGGGAAAAGGGGATAATTTCTTGAGCAACTAATCCCAAACAAGCATACCCAAATCTTAGCTTAGCATGTGTGCCAAAATTTGGGTGTATGGTAGATGTCTTCGGTGTAATTATTAAGCCAAAATGCAACATTAACAACTGGAATCAGTGGGTGTAGCTGGAAGGGGTACCTTAAGAAATGTATCCTGAAGGGTGGCTTCTAGCTGGGCTGGTCTTAATGGTTTGAAGACACGACAGAAGTTACTGTTGTGCAGAGAAAGATGTGAGGATAGTAAAGGTTTTCTTTGAGCAAGAAAACCTTTAATTTTTGTGGCCAGGGGGAAGCAGCTCCCAGCTGGGTCGGGATCGCTACTAGTCACAAGCAGAAGGAAGTGCAAGCTGCAGAGTGGCAGAGGGTAGTTTTGGTAAAATAACTTGAAAGTTGTGTTAGTCTGGCAGACACAGGGGAAATTGTTGGCAATACCAAGGCTGTGTCTCCAAGGGTACTCCGAGGCACGGCGTGTCATGTCGTGTCATGTCCCAGCACTTATCACTGGAGGGCAGTCATGTCTGAGGAGATGAAGAAAACCACAGATAAAGAACATGGTGTAGCTCCTGGGCAAATAGTACAACACAAGCTCAGGATGTTGAGGCTCTCATTGAAGACCAGAGTGAGGATTTTATTATTTAAGAGGATTTCCTTGTCTTGCATTACCTTCAAGTCAGGTCTCACAAGTGGGTGATGTTGGGTGTGTTGTTCCTCTCCCCATCACAACAGAGAGCACCACACAAGGCTGTGGTGACTGCATCTGCAGTGCCATGGAAGGTGGGTTGCAGTACCCTCTCTGCCTCCGTTTCCCTGCCTGGACACCCCAAGGACTCAAGTGGCCCAGCCATGTGAAAATAAGAAAAATAAGGTGATTTCTTAAATAGGTGTAATTTGGGTGGAAGGTGATAAGCATGGGCAAGTGGGACAAGCTCGCCTTGATGAACCCTACTTTGGCACCCAGAAATATGGGATGTCTCCAACCCACCCACATCCATGTAATGAAAGTGTTTCCTGGTGCAGCCCTGAAGTTGTCCATACCAAGGTCACCCAAATGTGAAGAAAGCAGAGACAACCTGGGTATTTCAGTCCAACAGCTTCATCTCTCTTTGCAAGGTCTGGGTTTGTTCACTGCAGCCAAGGGAGAATATGCTATTTTGGGGTAATGTGGGGTGCATTCAGCATGGACTGTATCTACAGGCTCTATGTCTCCAGTGTGCAGTGGGGACTGGGATGCTTCGTGTTCCCATGGGCTCTTTTAAACGGTGCAGTGCAGGAGTCTCCACCACTGGGAGCTCCACCAGCATCACAGGGAAAGACCAAGAAGGTGGATGAGGAGCAGTATTCACACACCATTGCAGATGACAGCTTGGCCATTTGTAGATGATCATCAGAGGACAACTGGAAATGATTTTTTGGTTTGGTCTTGTTTTTTTTTTTAAAAAAATAGAAAACAGAGTTAGAGTCAAGGCAAGAGAGACCATTTGGCTTTCTCAGTAAGGGGCTGAGCTCTGGGCAGCTGAGCACAGCGAACTCAGTGCACCTATGTTTTGGGGTGTGCTCAGCCTCTGCTGGTTAGAAAAATAATGAGCTATGTCAGTGAGTCAGGGCTGAAATCAGTCTCATTTTCGGCTCAAGACAAAACCTGAAAGCCTTCCACTGCTGACCCAACTGAAGTCCATGGGGAGCTGGGCATCGTGACACCCAAACAAGAACTTCTGTGAAGACAGATAGCCATAAAACAGGCATTTGAAAACAAGAAAATGGCAGGGTGTTTTGTTTTTTCTTCCACCCCATTTTTATTAATTCTCCTATTGTGTTTTATTAAGAAAGTAGTAATCATCCTATAATTATCCACAGACAACTCTAATTTTTCATTAAAAAAAAAAAAAAGAGCCTGTTTTCCTATTCCTCAAATTCCAAATTAGTTTGGAAGGATGGAAAAAAATATCTTGGAACTTTTGAAAAAAAAACCCCACCAAAACCAGAAAAAGTTAACTTTTCAATCTAATTTTTTTCTGTAAAAATAATACTGGGCAAGATGTATCTAAAGAAACACATCCTGTAGACACAAGCAGATTTCTAACATGCTTGTCTCAATTCAGGTCCCTTTCAAAGCCAGAACTGGGTGCTAAGTAATAGCATGAGATCTTTCCTTCAGTGACATAGAACCACAGAATCACAGAATGTGATGGGGTTGGAAGGGACCTCTGGAGATCATCTGGTCCAACCTCCTGCCAAAGCAGGTCCACCCAGAGCAGGTCCCACAGGAACGTGTCCAGGGGGGTTTGAATGTCTCCAGAGCAAGAGACTCCACCACCTCCCTGGGCAGCCTCTGCCAGGGCTCTGCCACCCTCACAGGAAA
>JAOQGM010000002.1:799577-809607 GCA_027564225.1 Gallinago stenura
AGCTTCCAAAAAGAAACACTTTTCCTGGAACACAGCTTGCATGTGAGAGGAACCTTCAGAATCATAGGCAGGGCCCCGCCGTCTCCTGGCAACAGCCGCGCCGGGGCGGCCGCCATGTGTCGGCCCCGCCGCCGCCTCAGGAGCGTCGGGAGGGCCCGGCCCGCCTCGCCGCCCCCCCGGCCCGCCGCCGTTTTCTCCACAGATATTTTGCCCTTTTAAGGCGAACGGCCGCGGATTCAAAAGGGCGGCGGGGAGAAACTGTGGTGGACCAGAAAGAATAAAAAAATAATAAAAAAGGAAACCTCCCCAAACCAAGAAACACCCCAAAAAGTGGGGAGGGGGGCGCGTCAGGCAGCGGGGATGCTTCCCGGCAAGGGGGTGGCGGGCTGAGGCACGGGAGGGTCTAGTAGACGACTTCAGGTGGGGTAAGGTGGCCCAGAGGCATTAATTTCCTCAATTAAACTGCAGGGCAGCGCATCGCGTGCAAAAAAAAATCATTTTTTTCTGTCAGGGAGATGTGTTCCTTTCCCCTCAGCAGCCGGGGAGCACAAGTGGGGTGCCCCAGGGCTGGGGGGAGTGCCTCGACTTTCAGCAGGGCCAGCCTGGAGCCCCTGCCCTGCCGAGTGAAACACACCAGAAGCCTGTTGAATTAACGTTTTTCCAGCTTGGATTTTAATTACTCGTTGCGTCTATGCCTTATCGTAGCCCCATGTGGGGCACCACCCGCCCGAGAGGGTGTTTTCTATTGGCCTTCCGTGGTCAATACCCTTAATATTATTAACAATATTCAAGTCGACTTGCAGCTCCAGCCCTCAGTCGCTGAGGTGGAAAAGATACTCGCTCGTTGCTTCGGGAGAGCACGTCTCTCGAGGAGGCATTTGCTCTGCTTATTTGAGCAACGGTGACGAGAAGCCTCAAAGCCTGATGCCCAGGGGTGGACACCTGCTGAGGTCTTCTTGGTGGTGGACAGTTATGTTGGGTGCTTGCCTAAATCCGTAACTGCACTCATGAGCACTTTTAATTTGAGCCTCCCAGCGGAAAGGAAGATTTGGCTTCCTGAACAAGGGAAAATAGGAGCTGTGTGTTTTGCTTACCTGTAGTTCTTATGACTCAAATACAATCCAGATGGTCTGCTCTGTTGGTAGTGGATGTACCTGGGACACCGAGTGAGGAGGCACAACTGGTTTAGTTTATTAATACATAATTTTTTATTTTTCTTACACTTTTCTATGTGCGGTCGCAAACATAGTTTACACAGAGGAGGTCCTTGTCTTGATTAAATGAATGTGACACAGTCTGGATGATATTTTGATGTTCAAGATAACTGCTGGCAGTGGCACTGGAGGTTAAGGTGGAGATGATCTGGAAGCAGAATGGGAACTACTAAAATACACAAAGGAGGGTTGACTTTTTTGCCCCGGTCATGCCAAACCTCAGTGACTCTTGAGGTGGTAGTATCCAACCTTTGGTTTTGAGAAGCCAACACAAAGTATCAGCCTGCTTTCCAGGGTTATATAGGAGTAGGAGCACCAAGAGGACACCAAGAGGAAATCCTCAGCTTTTTGGTGGCCTGAGGGTTTTTTGCATTAAGTGGTGCTGGATCCGTCCTCATGAGCTGGTGGAGTACCTAAGGCGGCAGGAGATTGGTAGGATCAGGAGTAGCAGAAAGTCTGTTAGACTGATCATGAGGGTCACAGTGGGCTTCTGATGCCTGTGGGGCTGGCTCCGTGCAGACTCATGAGTGTCTGTGGAAGCTGTTGTGATTCCACGTGGAAGAGTCTGGGTTATAAAATGGTTAAACTCTGAATGGCTTTCAAGCGTGAAAGTAAATTGAATTGTCTCATATGGAAAAGTATAATTAAATTTCCTGCACGCAAACCCCACTGTTTAAGATGCACGTAGTTGAAAAAAATACCCGTTTCAGAGTTTAAAGAGTTTTAGTTGCTGGTGCAGGCTTGGGTTTATTTTGCCTCTAATTTTTTGTTTAAAACTGAAATGGGATTTTGTGGGTTCACATAAGGACTTTATAGCTAAAATCTGTGGAGGGACACATCCGTTTTCTTCCAAGTTATGAGACCGGTGAGAAAAGTCAGGCATTGGCATCTTTATCAGTCTTTCTGTACAAGTAAGTAGAAGCCATTTGTCTAAAATAAGTGGCTTTTTCTTTCTCCCTCCAAAGGAAATAACTTGCAAGAAGTGTCTGGAGTAAGTGGGCACAGCCTGTGAAGAAAGCTGGATGGTTTTCCATGGTAGAAGAATGCCGTGACAAATCCTTATCGCCTCTTCATCTTCTAAAATTGCTGCTCTGTTTGTTTTTCCACACCTTTGACCTCTCGCAGGATGTATCCTGGCTGCTAACAGCCTGTCAGCATGAAAAGAGTACTGCCAGACCAAGTTTGTACCAACTGTTGTTCCAATTAAGATTTTACAGAGCGGCAAACCAAAGAATAGCCTTTTCAACTAGAAAGTTGTAACCCTTGTCTCTTTGCTTTGGTTATTTTGTATTTGCCACGGGAAAACACCCAGGACTCTTATGTTAAAAGGCTGTTTTGTTTGGTGATTGGCAACAGCTGTATGCTTTTTTGGAAGACTGTGTAATCAGCACATTTTGTTTTCCGGAAGGGACAAGAAAATTGTAGAGGCAGAATGTAAAACAAAGCGGAGAACTCATGAGTGGGAAGAAAGGTGTAGGGCCTGCTCAGAGGTGGTGTGTGCCCTGTCGTTGCCTTAACTGAGGTAACGGCAAAGTGCTGTGTCATTTATAGAAAATGTTGAGTAAGATGAAAAATGACTTGGTTTTGTGTGTTAACAGACTTAGGAATGCTTTGAATGTAAAGTTGGGAAATCTGCCAAATCCCAGAGATTCGTTTCTGGGGGGAGGAGCACCCTGTGAGCCGTGTTTAAGAGTTCTAGTTTAAAAAAAAATATAAAATACTTGGTTGCATAGCCTTAGGGAAAATACAGCATACATACAAGAGATGTAACAAAAGCCCTTCAGTGGCCAAATTGGTTCTTTGAAGGCGAATGTGCACATTTTCTGTGGACCAGAGGCATATTTTAAAGTGATCATAATAGTAATAAAGCCCCCAGAAATATGAGAAAAGCACTTCATATTTAGAGTGTTTGCATAAAATTATCCGCTAGTATTTGTAAATGGTATGTACGCTGCCCTACTCAGGAGCTGCTCCTGAATTAAAACTCTCAAACTGTAGTTCTAAAAGAACCAAAACAACCAAAATCCCACCTCTTTTCTTAAACCCCATGCTTTCCCCTTTCTAAACCAGTTGGAAGGATGGTTTCAATGTAATTTAACCATGAGAAACTGATGGTTAAGACGACTGAGGGACCTGTGGTTAGGAACTGAGACAACCCTCCCACCGTGGTTGCTTCCTGAAATGTGGGACAGGAGCTGTGGAATCAGATGGGTGACGGTGGCCTCTTTCGTCCTGTTACCTTCTGTCATGCTGCAGAAAACATCGTATCAAAAGCAGTCAGCAGTGATGGCTGTAAGAGTGGAACCTTCCTTTTTTTTTCAGTATCAAGATGTAATTCAGTATGACGTGTCTAGAGACCAGCTGAAATGTGTTTATCATTTGTTTTTGGGTAATTAACTTCTGTGATTGTTTTTATATGCTGCATGATACAATGCTGAATCCACCTGAATGTAGTCTAGCATAGTTCTGAAGAAGAATTTCTGTGCCTGGAAAGGATTTGCTAATTCTTGATTAAATGCTGACATCCATAAATGTCAGTGGGGTGTTTTTTTTGATATGCAGGATTTAGGGGGTTAGGACTTTAGGGTTAGGACTTAACTGATAGGTGTCGAGTGGTGATGGGGCAGCATCTCTTCACTGGTAGGAGGTCTGTGAGAAAGGGTGACAGTACCCAGCGACATAGGATGTGGCCAAGAGCATTGCCTTGGGAGATGACCTCCCTTAGGCCCACGCTGACTAGCTTTCCACACGTTTTGGTGTCTATCGAGGTGGACTTTGCTCTTGCTGTTCCAGCAGCGTGGAGCCACTCAAACCCTATCATGGTTTTTGCGGTTGGCTTCAGCTGGCTGATGTACGTGGCTAAGCTCTCAGATGCTGTGGAGGACAGTTTGCTCCTGTAGCACGGAGCAAGTGCTGCTGGATCTGGGCAGGTGGCACTTGTTGCCTACCCAAGCTGTCCAGCGCTCAACTCCTCTCATCTCTGTGGCTGGTTGCCTCCTGAGCCGTCTCCTCTCTTGACTCCCCAAACACCCAACTTGCTCCATTTCTGTTGGCACAGCAGGGCTGAGAGCAAAGCCTCCTCACGCTTCACAGGCCGAGGTTTCATTGTGAAGGATGATACGCTTCCTGACAGAAGTTCTAACACGCAGCGTGTCAAGGACAGCGGTGAATGCAAGTCAGTCAAGTGTTATTTTACTGTGTTTTGACAGGTCTGGCTTGGCGGTGGTGGTGGTGGTGGATGGGGCTTTCCTCCACGCTAGAGGCATATGTGTGACTCACGCCTCGGAGTCTGTGCTGCCTAATGCATGGTGAAACAGCAAGTGTGAGATTGCTGGTAGTTTGGCTCTTTTTATAATTCAGCTTTCGGAGGCTCTGGCTACTAGTTGTGATAAGGAATAACTATATTGTATTTCGTTATTGTGCAGAGGACAAAGATTTTTCTCTATTGGCAAGTAATATTCTGGGTCATCTCTGAAGTACGCTTGTTTAGTCAGGAAATGTTTATATTGAATGTAGGATCTAAGGACCAGAGGTGTTTTATTGAAATGAATGTTAAGAAACAATTCACTGGACAAAGCTACTAAAGCCACCCATTTGTTTTGTCGTTGTCTGTCTGATTCTTGCTTTGATGAGTGACAGCAAGATTAAACGTCACTGCAATTTCAATTATTTTTAGTTCTACTACTAGCAGTAAACAACACACAGTTCTGAATGTCAGCTGTTTTCTGATATTGATTTTAGCAGTGTAGTGTAAATGCACTACGTTTTCAAGCAAAGTAGTTCTGTTCAGAAACTATGTTGAAATCTTTATGGTGGTTATATGCAAAATAAAAGTATTCCGCAAGTACAGTAATTTTAAGCAAGCAGTTAAGTGCTATTAGCACTGAAATGAAGGCAGTCATTAACATAGAAACCATTTTTAAAATTGTTATAAATCTCCATAAATTTATTTTCTACAGAACTAACTTTTTTCCTTTATATTTCCTGTTTATTTCCTTTATATTTATATTTATATTTATATTTATATTTATATTTATATTTATATTTATATTTAGATTTAGATTTAGATTTATACAAATAAATATAAACTATCCACCTACAGGTGGATAGTTATGAAGTACATCAAGAGCAAATGAGGTTCCAGAACATGGACACTGATGCCTTCTCTGTAGACTCACTGGGAAAGTAGTTCTGAGCTTTAGCAACCTGTGTTCCTAAGCACAATATGTGTCTTACATGGATTAAATGAATCAACTCCTCCTACCCTTCTGATCAGTGTGCTGATATTCTGCAAAAATGTACTTTAGAGGCCCAAAATTTAGTCTAGCCAGCTGCTTGCAGTAATCTGTGTTGAAGACTCGCTGGGAAGACTGAGCGCCAGATACAAAATATGTGTCAAGGGGAAAAAATTGCTCCTTCAGAGAATTAAAAAGGACATGCTGACTTCATATGTACCTGTTCCTTTGGTTATCCTGTTTGGGATAGATACTGGGGGATGCTAAGATTTCAGAAGTCATTGAATCCAAACCTCATCTTGGGGTGCTGGAAAGCTGTACTTTTTGAACTGGAGGTGGTAGGTGGCATTTAAACCACTGTGTAGTTTGTAATCTACCGGTTGGCCATTTCTAGGGGGTACATGCAGGCAGACATTCAAATTCTGTGTAGCTTGTCTCTGTTTTGAAGGGCTGACAGAACAGGAAAAAAACAAAAGGGCTTGCTCTGTTGGAGCCTAAACCAACACAAATAATTCCTTTCTCTTTCTCTCGACACCCACCCACAGAAAGCCGTTTGGTTGCAAGCGTGCACATTGCTGGGGTGGGTGAGGTACTGACACCCTACGCCTCTGAAATTGCATTAAGGTCTTTTAGAAACAGTGGTAAAGCACCTACCTGGAGGGGTTTGTGTCGACGGAGATAGCTACAGTGTACTTGTGAAACAGCAAGCACAAGACTTGCATTTTGCAATGTTCATGCAGTCACTGGTTTCCTTGGAAACTAGTGTCTGAGCACATGTAGCCAAACTTGAGCGCTGGTGCCTGGTTTCAAAGTAGAAAATGGTGTCCCAGGCTTTAAAATTGCAAAGTAGAGTTGGGGTTATTTGGACTGTACTTGTTGCTTGTTTGTTAGGAGCAATCTTGAGGTAGGATATCACTGAGGAAAAGGACCTCATCGTACTGCAACACTTTTCCTGCCTGGAGCTGTGCAGCTTTCTCCAAAATTTCCTTTTTTCATTTGGTTTGTGAGCATATTTATTGGAAGTATTTCTTGTGAAACACACAAACTGTGTCAGAAAAGCTGTGGACCGTCTCTGCAATGTGGGCTTGAAGCAGATTTGAAAACTACCCAGCCAGACCAGCTCATTTGGTTCACTTATTTAATATTCTGTGAGGTGGTGGCCCCTTCTAAGAGGGCCAGTGGGATCCTGGGCTGTGTAGGGAAGAGTGTGGCCAGCAGGTGGATGGAGGTCATCCTGCCCCTCTGTTCTGCACTGGTGACGTCACAACTGGAATCCTGTGACCAGTTCTGGGCTCCCCAGTTCAAGAGAGACAGGGAAGGAACTGCTAGAGAGAGTCCAGCGTGGGGCAACAAAGATGCTGGAGGGATTGGAGCATCTCCCTGATGAGGAAAGGCTGAGAGAGCTGGGACTCTTTAGCCTGGAGAAGAGAAGGCTGAGGGGAGACCTTATTCATGCTGATCTTCAAGCCCCCCCTGGATGGAGCCCTGAGTGATGTGCTCTGGGCAGCCCTGCTTTGGCAGGGGAGTTGGACTGGATGGTCTCTAGAGGCCCCTTCCAACTCTGACAATTCTGTGCTTTCATGAGGTGACACTGCCTGCCTTTCTGTGACTCCATGGCTTTTTTTTTTTTTGTTTATATGCTTTTTTTTATTAAAAAAGGTTGAGCCCAGCATTTCTTGACACATAAACCCCTGGCAAAAGCGTAGCAAGGCAGAGAAATTATCATTTTCTGATGTGTGAGTGGCTGAGACTGTGCTGTCGAAGTGCGTGTAGGAGAGAACAATCTGTGTGGGTCTCATTTCCAGTTCTTTGCGTGTAGGTGTGTTATTCCTCAATTCAGCAAAGTAGAATAATAATTGTGTCTGTAGCTCCTCCTCTCTGAAGGAGCCAGGTCACCAGCGATGCTCTGGAAGCATCAGATTGGAGCGTGGTATCGACTGATTTGTTTCACTGTTGATTAGAGCAAAATACTCCTGTGATAGAACCTGTGCTCCGTGTCGGAGATGCCAGCGTGAATATTTAGCGGTGCCTGCGTTACCATCCGTGTGGAGATGCGTGTTCCACACACGGGCTCTGTAACAGCACATGGCATTGTTCCGTGTTTCTCGGAGCCGGTCTCTTTCTCTGCAGGAAATAGTGTATTGCCCTGCAAAATTGCCTTGCGATTGATTCTCAGCCCAACCAGTTTCTGAAGGGAATTCTGTGAGTCGAACAGTCTCTAACGTGCCCGTATTAAAGGTTAAGAACTCGAGAAGAACCTGGCAGAACTGAGACCAGAGCTCCGTTTCCGAGACACGGGCCTCCCTAATCACTGTGTGTTAAAAGCACGAGCCCTAATGCCTTTCATTAAGGAGCTGTTTATGTACATTTGTGATTTCCAGTAGGCCTGATTGTAATTATATCAATTTTCTATTAATGTGTTTTAGTTGTTAAGGAAAGCTAATTAGTAATCTTTTTATCATGTGTCAGACAATGCTGTAGCATCTCTTTTGGTATCACTGGGGATTCAAGGTTTACAATATATGACATTGTTATAATTAGCATGTAATCTGGCTTTCCAGTGTATCAAAAGTACTCATTTGGAAAAACAAAACAAAACATTTTCTAGTGATTAAAAGAATATTTTTTTTCTACAGTGAGGTGTCTGTATACGAAGATCCAGGAAAAGGATTTATTTAGAAAAATGAAATCCCAACCACAGAAAGCCCCCAGAAAGCTTGCCTGAATATGAGGAATATGTTTTGCCTGTTATTTCCAACTCAGATAACCTCTCAAGAGGCTTTGCTTCCATGGCAGGAACTATAGGATGTGCTAAAACCCATCCTTAATTTTTTTTATTTCTGCTGATGAGGGCAGGAATGAGCAAAGCCCAGACTGCTTTGGTGCATGGAACAGGTCACGTCTCTCTCTGCAGGCAAATAAAACCAGGGTAATTCAAGATATTATGGCACCTTTCCTTAGGATTTTCCTTCCTGACAGAATTTGTGAAGACACCTCTATTTTAAGCCCTGGGGAGAAGGTTGCTGTCACTTGTAAGCGGCATCGGATGCAATTACTGAAACAGAGCTCCTGTTTAGGTGAGAGAGCTCCCCGGGCATATTCCCAGGGTCAGACCTGCCAAAGCTCACCCCCCTGAATGGGGATCACCCCTTCACCCCTCATTTTTGGCCAATGGCAGGACCATGTGTGTGACCCCCCCACCAGCGAGGCACCTCAGGACCGGGAGCTGTGCTCCAGGGGGGAAAACAGCCTTTTCTGCAGTGGTACGTAGAAATTTCATGTGGAAAAGGTGTGTGTGTTAGAGCAGCACCCAGGTATGGACATCTGTGCTGTGTGTGTTGGTTGAGTTGGTGGATTTTCACCCGTGGGACTGCAGCATTTGGGTCGGATGCAGCATAGTGGCCTTTAAGAGTGACCACAAGGTGTGTTTCCAGGGATGCCTTGCCCTCCTTTTATTGTTCTTCTCTTTTAGTTTGCATTTTTTTCTGTGTTTGTCAGAACAGCTCTGAATTCAGGGATTTTTCTTGATAGTGGTCAGTTTTGAAGTTTGACTTGGGATGGGTGCTCTGTGTTTTTGGCCGAAAGCTGATTTTTAAAGGTCTTTGAAGAGTTAAGCAGCCAGTCCCAAGGAAATTTAAGAGAGGAGATATGTGCACAGTTTGTAAAAAAATAATCAGAGCTTGATTTTGGGCCTAATTTAGTAGATTTTAGCCATGCTCAGATATAAATCTGCAGGTTGAAAGTCGCTGGTGCCTGGCTGAGGAGCGGTAGGAGCTTCGAGGCAGGAGGATGGGGAGGATGGAGCTGTTTGTCTGGAGGAGTTGGGGTGAGGGGAGGGATGAGCTGCAGATGAGATGAGGAGGACAAATCAGATGGGGCTGCCGAAACGGTGACAAGGACAGAGCTGCCTGGGAAGGGCAGGGCTCTCTGCTGGTGAAGCAGCAATGCCTTCAGGGTTCATGAAATGTTAATTAAAGCTGTGGAAAAGGTGGAGTCTGTTAGCTCTGTTATTAACTCTATGTTAACATTGTGTTAACTCTAAGGTTAACATGGAATATGTTAGCTCTCATTAAAATTAGAGTTCAGAAGCCAAGAGATGATTTTTTTCATCCCCCCTTCCCTCTCAAAGCGCTCCCAGCAGTTTGAATTCATAGGGGAGTTTCAAAATAGAAAGGGGGGCAGATGAACTGTTAGTACATATTCTTTAGAAATGAAGTCACTCTTTATTCAGGAAAACAAAAAAGAGGGGATAGGGCAGATGTTAATAAATTTCAAATAAAAAAGCGCAAAGAGCAATTTCAATGTGTGCAATCTTATTTAAGCAGGGCAGCCAAGGGAGAATCACAGCTCTGTGTGTCCCTGCAGATGTGCCAGAAACCCAAAGGTGAAGGCGGGTGAAGAGCTGTGCCTGGGTTTCACTGAGGACCTTGGTGTAGAAAAGGCCTCTCCAAGCTCGGTGAGAGGTTGTGGGTTAACAGAGGCTGATGTCACTCAGGACATCATTGGGAGGTGATTCTGCCCCTCTGCTCTGCTCTGGTGAGACCCCACCTGGAGCTCTGTGTCCAGCTCTGGAGTCCTCAG
>JAOQGM010000002.1:882975-895893 GCA_027564225.1 Gallinago stenura
GAGTAGGGTAGATGGTTGGACTCGATGATCCCAAGGGTCTCTTCCAACCTAGACAATTCTATGATTCTATGATTATCCTCACTAAAGTGTTGTTGCAGCTTTTTTCCCCAAGCTCTCTGATTTTTCTGCCTGCCTCAGGGCACTTTCACAGCACACAGCCCATCTGGTTGTCCCCAATCCCCTCTTGTGCCGTTTCTAGCCTTTTAGAAAGTCCCACTCCTTTCCCTCAAATCCCCAAATGATGCCCTGTCTCTACTGAGTTCTGTGACACAGCACTTTTTTTTATTTCCACAAACTCCCACAGCCACGATGGCAGTCCTATCCTTTAGCCCTTGAGCTGGACGTCGGAGACATTGGCTGTTCTTGGGACACTGATCTCCGTGGTGACACTTGCTCATGGATCTGGCCAGGTTCCTTCCTCTTTCTGCCCAAGTCTTAGAGAGCTGGTGAGTTTTTATGGAGCCGGTGTACAATTTGTGAACGCCGTGTCGTCCTCCCAGCGAACATCACATAACCCTTATATTAGCTGATTTCCACCCCAAAAACCTGTTTCCCCACCGCCCTTAGTGGAGGGCTCCTCAGAGCTGCGCGCTTTGGGTTGATGGAAGGTTTTTCCTAACGTCTAGCCGAACTGAATACGCGTCTCCCCAGCTCCCTGGTGCCTCTCTCAAGTTTCTGTGTCTCTCCTGCCTCCATGGCAACGTTTTCAGGCTGTCACCGGAGCATCGCTTCGTTTTCATTTCGCTCAGCTAACCATGACAAGCCTTTTGAGCCTCTGGTTTTCTGTTCCCTTGGTCATCATCCATTTTCTGCCTTCTCTACGGTCGGAGGTCTCTCTGCTGAAGAAGTACCACGAGCAGCACCTGCGTCACTTCAGGCAGACCTTCCCGGAGATTTCTGTAGGGGAATTACTTTGATGGTACATAATTTGATGTTATTTACCTTCCTCGTGGCTAGTAACACTCCTGTGGCTGCCTGGGAGAACCAGCGAACAGACAAATGATGAGTTTCCCAAACAACGAGTTTCCAAATTGCTGCAAAAATCCCGATTACCTCTTTGAGTGCCGTTAGTAATTTTTTTTTAATTAGAACCTCCCCTTCAGGCAATCAGCAGCAAAGCAAAATCTTTCCAGCCTTTATCTGTTTCACCTTCCTCCAAAACACTGGGGCAGAATCTTGCCTTTTCCAGATGCTGGAAAATTGGGGGGGGGGAGGGAATGCCCCCCCAGAGAGAGCTAAAGATGAGCCCAGAACCCATGAGGTAATGCCTGCAGGATTTTTGGGCAATGCTTTCTCCTGGACTGGGCTGATTTAAGTTGTCACCACTGTGTAGATGACCCCCCTTAATCTTTCTGCAGCTCCATTCCCTTCCCCCAAAAAGGTGATGTACACGTGAGAAGACTTACAAGATAATTTGGTGCCGCGATAATGTCAGCACACCCGGGGAAGTGGCAGCATTAATTAAACGTTTTGATGAAATGCTTGCAAAACACTTCACAACACCTCTTTAGATAGCAATTGCTGGAGGAATGTAAAGCATTGTTATAAAATTATTTGAGGTGATGCTATCTGCATCCCGTAGCCGTTGAAGTTCTGGCTGCGGAAACAGGACTTGAGTGACACCCGAGTCAATAAGATGTGGATTATAGATACAATTTGCAGCAGACACATACATTCAGAAAGAGCAAGAGGCGTCTGAGATCCAGGACAGAAAGGCTGTCAATACTTTTTCTTAAGGCTTATGCAATCTATTCAATAACTTTTTTTTTTTTTTTTTAGCTGGGTCTGCTTTGGAGTACTCATACAGGAGCTGAAGCTTAATTAGGTTTTTTTTTTTTCTCTTCCTCTCTCCAGCGTTATTGGCATGAATGCCCTCAATGCTTAAATTAATTTTTTTGGTAGAGCAAACCTTTATCTAGCACTTCTCCAGCCAATGCACCATTGCAGGTTAAAACCCAAGTCATTCCTGCTGCTGTTCAATAACGGGCGCTGCAGGAAGGTAGATAAATCCCTTCTCGATAATCCTGTTTTCCATGCAAATCCAAACTAGGGAGGAGATTGTCTTAGACGAGGACAAATTGGGAAGAGCTCTCGGGCTGTCTCATCTCTCCTGTCTGCTTTGCTAAAAAGAATCAGATTAATGAATGTAATCAGGTTAAGGCTAAAGAAGGGAACGTATCTGGGGGGCATCAGAACTCTGCTGATACCAAAGAACTCTATGGAAAATCAACGTTAAGGGCCCGATGTTGCTCTATTTTTTAATTTAATGGGAGCAAATAACGGCTTTCAAAGAAGTCCTGAGTTCTGGTGAGGGGAGTGGGGGGTTCCAGAGGACAAAAAGGTTTGAAGGAGCTGGGAAGTGGCTCTAAAGCCCTGGCTTAAGGCATTTTGGGGGTGATAGTGACTTGCAGAGTCCGTTGGCACTTTGGCTCACCTAGAAAGGTAAAGGACACAGGGTTTGATGCGATGAAATCTATGTAAAACCACCTCTTCTCTCAAAAAAACAGCACTGAAGGGAAAGAAGGAGACGGAGAAGAAGCCAAGAATGAGAGAGTGATGAAAAGGAGGTATATCTGAAAAAGGAGGGGGGGACATGGTAAAAGGGGAAGATGACGGGCAATATTAGGTCCTTAATGTTGATTTTCCATTGCCCCCAGCAAACTGGGAGTGGGGTGCAGTGATGCATCCCCAGTCCCTGCAGTGGCAGCACGCATGCCCGCTCCTCTGCATTAAAAAAAAGACAAAAGACATGAGTTTTAAGTTTCCTAAGAGAAAATAAATAAGAATTGAAGGTGTGAATATGAGGAAGAAAGGGAGAAGGTCAAGAACCTGAGGGGAAAGGGCACTTATGGATACTGTTCAGATCCCTTTTCTATTTCTTCAGTGCTAACTCTATCTTTCAACAAAGACCTGTTGTCGACGGACCTTGCTGCCCAAATCCTGGTGGCTGTGATGGGCTCCCAGCCTGTGCTGGAATCGAGGAGAATACTCTGGATTTCTGGATTGGATCTGGGGCTTTCCAACACGAAGGACCTCTCTTTCTCTCTCTAAAAATGCCCAGGTTTTCCTTACTGCATTTATTACCTTGTTTTGACTTTGAAGTTCTCAGAGTTGCCTGGGGCAACCAAGGGGATGTTTGTTGTGGGATTTTCAAGATCAACAAGCAAACATGAATGGAAGTAATAAGAAATATTATGAGACCTGAAACTGGTGCTGCCCAACTCGATTTTCCTAAATTTTTCTTTAACATCTGGCTGATTTGTCTAGGAATTGACAAGTTCTAATTGGGGTTTTCTCCCTGCTTGGGATATTTATCCATTCTAATCTCTGGATCTAGAAGCTGTGAGGGCATATTGTAGCAACTTTCACCTGGGGCATGGCAGGTCTCTGCTCAGCACCAATTTTAAAAATAATTTTTTTGGCACTTGAAAAGACATTTTGAAACCATCTTTGGCTCTGTTTGACGTGATTTACATCAGTTGTTGGGCTCAGGAACTGTTGCATGGACAGACACGTGACAAGGTTGGTTTGTTTAACAGAATAAAGCTAAAATTGAAAGGGCAGGTGCTGGGGTTTGGTTTTGTTTGGTTTTTTTTTTACTGTGTAATCAGCTGAACAGGAGTTTAGGGGCCAAAATGATGAGGGGCCTGAAGCATCTCTCTTAAGAGGAGAGGCTGAGGGACTTGGGTCTTTTTAGTCTGGAGAAGAGAAGGCTGAGGGGGATCTGATCAATGCTTACAAATACTTAAAGGGAGGGGGGATACCATAAATGCTTATCAGTACAGAAAGCACAGGTGTCAAGAGGATGGGGCCAGGTTCTTCTCAGTGGTTCCTGATGACAGGGCAAGGTACAACCGGTACAAACTTGAACGTAAGAAGTTCCATCTGAACATGAAGAAAAGCTTTTTCCTGTGAGGGTGGCAGAGCCCTGGCAGAGGCTGCCCAGGGAGGTAGTGGAGTCTCCTTCTCTGGAGACATTCCAAACCCACCTGATGTGATTCTGTCCAACCTGCTCTGAGTAACCCTGCTTTGTCAGGGGCACTGGACTAGATGATCTCCAGAAGTCCCTTCCAACCCCTACCATTCTGTGACTCTGTGATTCCCCACGCGTGTCTACTCTGCTTCTTGTCGTGGCGTTACTTGTGTGTGCACAAGGTGGTGGGGCCATCTTCAGTTCCTTCTCTTCTCCTGGCTCCTCGTATGTCCTTTGAAACCCCCGGACTGGCCCTGAGCTGCCTTCTTTCCATTCAGCCTTTGCGTTTAAATCCCTCTCACGTCTCCTGTGGGCACACACTGGTGAGCAGATAAGGTGGACTTGCTCTGGTGAGGTGAAATGTTCAAAAAAGGAAAGGTCCAGTGAAGTGGGAATTAAATAATGGCCACGGATCAAAGTAATTTTCCTTTTGATAATTGTGTTATTCATGGCTGAGTGTTCTTGGGGATTAGTTTCTCAGTGAAAACGAGTAGAATTACTCCATGGTTTTCATGTGTGGTGTTAAAAGACCTAAATCTTTTCCTTTTCTAACACAAAATTGGGGAAAAATTTCACCTGGAAGTGTAATACATGAAACAAAGTTCACATGGAGCTTAGTGTGCTGGTAAACCTGTCCTGTCTGTGCAGATACTCCTCTGAGAACCCTCAAGTGTTGAAAGTTTAAAGATGCAGGGGTTGTTTTTAACCTTTTTCTAAGTTTGTGCTGTCCTTCCTAATGGATTTAATTGGTTTTCCAGGTTGTAAAGCTCTGGTGTTTTTATTCACAGCATAATTGAATACATTTTAAAACAATTCTGAAAGAACTTAATTTCCCTTTTAAAATGGTCTGTGTTTTTTTTTTCTTTTTGTTTTTCTCACAGATGGGAAGGTTGAAGTGACAAAAGAAGGCGTGAAACTGTGCACCATGGGACCTGGCAAAGTTTTTGGGGAGTTAGCCATACTCTACAACTGCACCCGAACAGCGACTGTCAAAAGTAAGATCATTTTTGAGCTTTTGATGAATCATTTGATGTTGAATGACTTGGGATTGCTTTGGGGAGTGGGGTCTCCTCACCTCTTCCTTGGGGCCGCAGCCTCTGTTGGATGTTCCGCTTTCTTAATTCAACTCTTTGGGTTACAGTATTGGATGTAGGCACTGTGAGTGGGAAGAAGATGGAGAAGATGTGCTTCACCAGGGTCTTTCGCTTGGGTTTGTTCACGTAGGGAACCTCCAACAGTAATACGGCCCCATTGATGCTGCTTTATGTGGAGGAGCTAGTTCCATATCTTTCTTTACGATTTCTCCTGGATCTCATGATAGGTATGGCTGTTGCTTAGAAGAGCATATCTGATCCTTGTAAGTGTAAGTCTTCAAGGGAAACTTAAAAGTATAGCTGATGTATTTCTCCAGGACAACTAATTTTGCCCCTAAACTGACTAAACAAAATCAGGGAAAAACCTTTCGTGGCAGCGATTCCCTGCTCCGAGTCTTCAGTGTGTTTTCTGTAATCCCGTTTCTTTTACGAATGTTCTGGGCAAAAGCCTGGGTTGCACCATAAGTAGAGGAAAAAATTACATGGCTATGTACAGCATAAATATATTTTCCTTTAAATTTAGATTAATAGCCTGATTACTCCTGATTACCACAGTCTGCCTTCGTCTTGAGGATAAGAGTTTATGGTGACATCTTAAGCAAATAGGTTTTATAGGAGATGATAAATAGTTCTGTGCCTTAAGGATGCTGGGGGGGGGGGAGGAAGTTAGAAGGGTACAGATGGGGTAGAATAATGCAAAGACAAACAAGTGGCAGCAAAACAGTAATGTCTGTGGGTCCCTGTTCAGAAGAAAGCCTTTTAGAAATACCTAATTTTGTTTCAAAAGGAGAGAGAAAGAAAGAGAACAAATGGGCAGAAATGAGAAAACAGAAAAAAAGAAGTAGATTTTTTTTTGTAAAGAACACGCTGTTCTCCGCAGTTCTGAAGAACTTGACTGATGTTCTTTACTTTCACCTGCACAAACTTTGCCGTTTTACAAGGACTGTTTATTGCAGGTAAATCATTGGCTACAGTTTGGTCAGTTCATCGGTGGCGCAGTGATCCAAGCGATTAGGAAATGCTTTGGGGCAATCCCACATGATGTAGCAAATGGGCATGTTCCACAAGTCGTGCTCGTCTCCATGGGGCCAGCCCCAGAGACGTCCAGGGCGTTCAGACAGCGTGGGGGGCTGCTCTTCTATCAGATGCTTTATCTCCTTTCCCCGAGTCAACCGAGGAACCAAGGAGAACCCGGGTGCGGGTGGGAAGAGGGTGTCAATCCACCCTCACTGTTCCTGTGTCCATTGTCAACCTCTTTGTACAAGTGACTCCACCAGGAGATAATACTGGCAGTGGTTTCTACTATCCATTTTGCTCTTTCTTGCTTTTTCATGTACTAAGTCTCCTGAGTAAACTTCCAGATTGTCACTCGGCACTTAGTTTTACTGAATCCCTTTTTCCGGGTTAAATTGGGGGCAGTAGTAAGGTCACTACTGTGACCATCCTCAGAGAGATCCTTCCTCAAGAAGGACGTGTCTGCACTTGCTGTTGTAGTTGTTATGGTCTGTTCCAGCATTGTAAAATTATGATAATTACACGCCTTCTTTCGCCAGCAGCTGTTGGGCACGTAATCTGGGTTCCAGGGCCAGCAAGTGACTTGTAGGTATTTCCTCTCTCGTTATTGCACAAGTAGATGGCAGTTGTGACTGTAAGTGGTTTTATATCCTTTCAAGTGCAGTGGCACACACGGTCACAGCTTGAGAGGCCTTAGAGGTGTGCAGGTCAACGCAGGGCTTCTGATTGACTTCAATTGTTGCTGCTGCTGCAACTAATGAACAACTTCAAACATCTGTTTGTTCTTTGGGCTAAATGATAAATAAATGTCACAGAGCTCTAAAAAGGCGAATGCCAGTAAATATTCCAGTAGGTCAGATGATAACTTTGATCATCACGAGGTTTTATTTCAGGAGAAGTGAACAATTGGTGATTGTAATGAGAATAGACACACAGTCAACGTTGATGCTGGAGACGGTGAACATGTGTCAAGGGACATCATCCAACTTTCATTTAGAAATACACTTTAAGTCAGGGCTTCCCAATTTTCAGGAGATAGATTTCCATTACCTCCAGTGTGTCAGAAGTGTTTTCTGGTGTGCCTGCCAGTACATCATTGCAAGGGTGTTAAGTATTTATTTTTGAAAAATGAAGTTGCGGCGCAGACGGAATGAAGGATGCGTTACGGTCGTGTGTGTGAAGCTCAACGGTGCCCTTGGGCCGTAGTGATGTCTCAGCTGTGTTGGCATCTCTTGCTGTAACTCGTTTGCATATGCACTTTTGCTTTATGTGTAAATTAAAAGGTTTTTAGTGTCATTACTCACTGCATTAGGCTAAGTGGGCCCTTCAGCTGGTGCTCGCTCCGTAGGCGGTTGCAAACTTCAAGGGATAAATCACTGTAGGAAGGACTTTGTCTTTTAAAAATACTTTAGAAGGCTTTAAATTTTAACTTTTCTAATCTGACTCCTGGTTCATTATGACCTCTTTAGTAAGACAGCCTGGGTCTTTGAAAGCTTTACCTGAGAAAATTATTATAATATTTTTTCAATATAATCACAGTCTTAAGTAAAAGTGGGCTGGGGTCTCACCAGGGCTGTGGAAGAAGGACTGCCCCAAACCCTTGGGTGTTGAGAAGCACTGAGGAAGGTAGGGCCACATCTCATGACCCGTGGTCTCATCTTTAAGATAAGCGTTTACAAGTTTCTGACATCAATTTTTTTTTTTTTTTTGAGGTGTGGGGGGGACTGAGGCAGGGAGGAGGCTACTCTGAAGCTTTTGCTTTACATTTCTAGGTATTTCAGAAAAAATAATGGTTGTTCAGTGTGATGCTCCAAGTATGTCCCAGTCACAGCCTCCCAAAGTGCTGGTGTTCACAGATCAGCTTCTGTTACACACACAGCTAAATCCAAACCAGCAGCTACATTTTTCTTCTGTCAGTACTCATTACCCACAGCTCTCTCAAGTGCCTAAATGCAAAACTTGCAATTTAATGCAGAATTACAGATTTTTCTCCCTGAATCCAGCAAATAATTAAATTAAGTGTATTAGAATAAGGGAAAGAAAGCTCCACTTGTTACGGATAAATTATCTCACAGCTGAAATGATGTCTCTGATCCCCTGGGAGGGTGCTATTCTCCAAATACACTTGTTTACCCGTATATCTCAAATTGCTGGGGTCACTTCTTTGAGGAAGCTAGTGGAGAGCTCAGCTGTGCTTTCAGATCATTCAGAAATAACGTTGTTGAATGAGCAAGTGATCCAAATCTATAAAAAAAAATGCTGGGTTTTGTTGTTTTTCTTTGCCTCTGCTCTGGCTGGGTACTGCCCCTCGAACTCACCGTCCCCACCACCTAATAACAGCCTGAAATCTCTGCCTTGGTTGCCCTGGGGCCACCAAGGCAAACACCAGCGTGTGGGTGACTTGCTGCTCTACTTTCCCTTCCCATCCTCAGGTGGGATCATCAGCGTGAGAGTCCAGCCATGGGAAAGGGGGCTGGGCAAGAAGGAGATGCACCTTGTCTCTACCCAAGCCACCCAGCTCAATATTAGGCCCCATTAATTAGGAATCTTTCCCGTAGACCAAGAAGGGATTTTGCTTTGCTCATTGCCAAGCGCACGGGATGTGCTAGTGTGTTATCGCAGGAGTCTGAAAGAAGTAAAAATGTATTAAAATTCAAATGTGGTTTTGTTTATTAGTAACGTGGGTGGTAGAAGGAACTATATGACACATCCAGAAAAAAACACAGAACAAAAGAGGCAAAAGAAATACCCCAGATGAATTCTGGTTATACATAAACCTTCGTAATTCTTCATTTGATAACAAAAAAGATCTTCTTACTAAGTGGAAATTTAGTGTGCTCTAATTCTCATTACTCTTAAAGACTAATCTGGTGAGCAGAGTTAAGCAGTGTATTTGCAGGTGGTTTTTGAGAGCTTGTGAGAGGAGTGGAGTCTCCATGCACCAAGGATGTCTTATTTATTTGAGGGGTAGCTTTAGCATCAAAAATTATATTCTCCTGTGGACAAAATTTGAATAAAAAACTTCCCACAAAAACTTCTCAGTGCAAGGCTGCCAGTTAACACCAGCCTATACTTCTAGGAAAACAATATTAGTGAAATAAAAAAAAATTATGTAAATCTTTTTTTCTGGTGAAACTAATGATGTCTCCTCAAAAACCAGCACAAGAGTTTCTCAAGCTTCTCTGCTTATCAGCAGTGCTAATTGCACAAAGCTCGGTGCCACGCAGCGTGATTAAGGGAGGAGTTTATCAATTTGTTGCCAAGCTTGGATGAGTTTGAATTTTCCACCACTGGTTTTTTCCTGGAGTCCTATGGAACTGCTTCCCTAGTTTGCCAGCTGAAGCCCCAGCAATTACCCAACTTGAAAAGGAGCTTGGTACCGCGGATAATTTGCAAGGAAAAATAAAGCAACAGTCAGTTGGCAATTAAAACTGCAGAGGCTCATTAGAAGACTTTGAGAAGGGTGTTGCCTCCATATGTTTCTCTTCTCACAAATATGGGAACTTGTTTAAAGTTTGCTCAGAACTTCTTAAAACAATCAGCATGGCAGAAAAGTTGACTTTAGACATTCAGCCATTTGATTAAAAACTTACTTAGAGGTAAAAAACCCAGATTGCCCAAGCCAGAGGTGTGCCTGGGTCCATCTGGGTGCCTGCTGGGGGATAAATGGAGTTAGCCTTGGAGAAAGTAATTTAAACACTCCCTTCCACTGCCTCTATTTTTCTCTGACCTTTACGGTTTTTGCCCTTTAATGTGACAAAGTGGAATTGGATTATTCCTCCAAGGGACAGACAACAAGAGAAAATGATGTTGAGGACATACATAGCAGAACCTTTTCCCCCCGCTCTTCTTGTTCAGCAGAGGAGCATCATCAGTATGGCACCTCCATGTCTCAGGAGGTGCCAACCACTGCAGTACGTGGCAGTGAAATTTTAACAGAGAGGCTGAATATCAAAGAGGGAAAAGTCTGAGATGGGAAGAGCAAAAGGAAAAATTCATTGGTTGGACTAGATGATCTTAAAAGGTCCCTTCCAACCTTCTGTGATTCATACAGCACCCGGGTTCATTGTGTACCTGAAACCACAACAGGGGTGTTGGACTCAGTGGCAAAAGTAAGAACTGGTTGAGGAAGCGGGGCAAGAAAGAGGAAATTTGGCGTATTGATACCTACTGGATTCTTAGTTTTTTTTAAATAGTAAAGAGTACAGAGGTTGGTGTGGACAGGAATAACCAACCATGAAAAATTTCAGTCCAAGGTTGGGCACGCTCTTGTGTTCTGCCTGGGGGTAGGATGCAGGTGGCATCTACCTGACACAGCCCTGGTGTGAAATGCTTCTCTACACATGCACCTTTTCTGAGTGAAGATAAGAAGGTCCAGAAGCCAAGCTATGGACAAATTCTGGTACAGTCTGGGGTGTTTCAGGCGCTGCAGCTTGCTGTTGGCTGTAGAAATCAGCCAAAGTAGCTCATTCCTTTGAACCACGCTCTTAGTGTGGGAATTGGACAGACTCAATGAAAATCAACCTGGGTTTGGTTTTGGTTGTGGGTTAAGTATCAAGTCGTTGCTTAAAGTTGTTTCCTTCCAATACAGTATTTTTTTTAAAATATAAATGCAGTTCTGATACCTCAAGATTCAAGAAGCTGCCCCATCCCTGGAGGGGTTCAAGGCCAGGCTGGATGGAGCTTGGAGGAACCTGGTCTGGTGGGAGGTGTCCCTGGTTGGAACCAGATGATCTTTAAGGTGCCTTCCAACCCAAACCATTCTGTGATTCTATGAATTAAGAGAGCAGCTAACATTTCCAAAGCGCAGCAGCTGACCAGCTCTACAAAAGCTTTAGGGTTATTGCTCATCCTGACCTCTTTTTTGACTTCTGATTTTCAATCAGGTGAACTTCAGCTCATTTCTAGCCGTGCAGCAAAGCTGAGCAAAATCTTGCAGGCAAGGTACAGTCAGAAATAACTGGCAGGGGAAAAGAGCTGTGTTTTCTAGTGGTGATTGTCTTTCATGAAGAAAGCTGGTTGGGGGGGCGGTGGAGGAGGAGACCTACTCTGGTTGATGTCTGTTTGCAAGCATCTATAGATGGACTTTGCTGCTTTGCATTTTCAAGAGATTGTGAGCTTGCAGAACTGCATTGCGTGTACTTTTTTCTCCCATTTCTGTGTGTGACCTTTTTTACCCCCAAGTGTGTACTTCTGGATTTCAGGATTTTTTGGACGGGAGGGTGTGTTCCTTAACTGCTTCAGCAACACTGTCCCTTGGAAATGTCTCTTTGGTTGAGGGTTGAGAAATCTTTAGTACAGGAAGCTACCAACTCCATTTCAAAAATAGATGCTTTCTTCTATAAATTACATTTTTTACCCCTTGTAAGACAGAAGGAGCAGCAGTGTCTTATTCTGACTTAAATGCAGTGACCCCAAGTGTGAAAGTTTCATTCTTTATTCTTTTTTTCCCCCCTTTTCAGTGTTTCTAACACAAAAGATCTGAAAGAAAAGAAAGTCCCATATATTCAGTTCCTAAGAATCATGAGACTGTAACAAAAATTGCCCATAAATAAGGAAGGTGCAAGTTCTGGCAACATTTTATTTGATTCTTTGAAGAAATGCCTTCTTGGCTCAGGGGATCAGCGTTCAGGACTGCTCTGTTCCAGTGCCTGGGTTCTGTGCAACTGTGATTTGTGCTGAAAAAGAAGTGAGGGATGGGTGGCTGGGCTGGATTCTAAAGCTCCAGGAATTGCCAGTGTGGATTTTTCTTTCTTTGATTTGAGCTGTCATTGAAAACAAGAAATCCTAGCGCTTGCTTGCTGGCTGCTTAAATGCTCTTGTAGTTGGGGTGTTCGTGTTGCCTTTGCTCTTAAGAAAATCTGCCTTGTCTCTCCAAGTCTTTAATTAGTTAAAGAAACATTTTTCTTACCACCACCCCCCTCCCCCCCCCTTTCCTTTGGGTTTTTTTTTTGGTTTGCTTTGTTATTAATGATACCATTTGTTTAGTTTGCCTGCCTTTGGCATCTCCAGCCAGTCTTTTCAGGATGGAAAGCCTTGCAATTTAGGGGTTCAGTTTTCTATTTCTCAGTTGTTGGGTTTTTTTTTTTACTTTTTTAAAAAAACTTTTTTTTTTCCTATTCACCTTTTTCTAGGTGAGCTTTGTCAGAGTGCTTACCCAGTACCCAGAGTTTTCCCCTTCGTCCCTGTAGTTGGTTTTATGTCGCTATTACCTTTATTGGCTCCAGTGGTGACAACTTCTGGAGCCAGCTGAGTGGGCTTGCTCCATGAAGACACTACAAGCTGTCTGGGAGGTAGGAATGGAAGGAAGGTGCTGAGGCATGGATGCTGGCTTGTATTGGGAGTCTGTGAAACGTAACATTGCTACAAAATCAAAAAGAAACCTCTTTGATACCTTATTGTACCTTCAGTACCTTTGGTGTGCATGCCAACGTGTCAGAAACCAAATACAGCAGCATCCCGTTAATCTCTTAGTTTTCCTCACCTTATTTAGATTATTTCCTAGTTAATTGTGGAATAGATCTAGGCTTTTAGTCTTGATTACTCATTTTATGTAAGTTTTCCTTCAGCGTCATCTTTAAGGCTTTATAAAAGGTATTATGAAACAGAGCCTGGAAAACTTGCTGCTCATTCTAAGTTGAGACCCCCTCAGGATCAAGATGACCAGGGTCCTGGAGCATCTCTCTTATGAGGAAAGGCTGAGGGACTTGGGTCTTCTTAGTCTGGAGAAGAGAAGACTGAGGGGGGATCTGATCAATGTCTATAAATACTTCAAGGGTGGGTGTCAGGAGGATGGGGCCAGTCTTTTTTCAGTGGTGCCCAGGGACAGGACAAGAG
>JAOQGM010000002.1:926346-939608 GCA_027564225.1 Gallinago stenura
CCAGCAGTTCCCTGTCCTTCTGGAACTGGGGAGCCCAGAACTGGTCCCAGTGCTCCAGCTGGGGCCTCCCCAGGACAGAGCAGAGGGGCAGGATGACCTCCCTCCACCTGCTGGTCACACTCCTCCTGATGCCCCCCAGGATGCCATTGGCCTTCTTGGCCACAAGGGCACATTAATATATCAAGTTGGAGAGTGGTACTTGCAAGAAAAGAGGGAGCAGTAGTGAGTAGCACTTGTCAGAAATGAACTGCCCATCAGTTCATTAAAGGAACAGCACATAATGGACAGGCCTTGAGGTCCTGGGAACCACCGGAGTTCCCAAGCCTGTAGCTCCTCTCTAAAGCATTTATGGCTTGGAAGGAACCCATCCAGTACTCTGCTCTCTTCTGCGAGAGGAGCTAGGACACCACTGTGCCCAGGCAGAGCGCTAGGTTTTACTCCAAAGAAAAACAAATCTGAAATCCCAAATCCATCACAAAATAGTGACCTCCCTGTGCCAGCCCAGCTGGGGCTTTTCCGAAATGTTGGAGAGGATGTACCTGTTTTGAACAGTTACTGCCAATATCTTTGTGCAGTATGAAGTGCTAAGCTCTGCCAAGGACTTCAGTTTTCTCCAATAAAGGCTGCAATATTGCGGCGACAAATCACACTGATCATCATAAAAAGGATTTACAGCTGCTGCTCCGCGACTGGCTCTAAACTTTCTACCAGTCTCAAAGGTGGGGAGAGAAATCCACCCCAGCCAGGCAGCCCCTTCCCAGCCGTACTGCAGGACAAACCCCTCGCTGGGCACGTTTCAGCAGCTCCTGGTTTGCTGAGCTTGCAGGGACACATCTGCTGGGAAGGAGGCAGAGGTCCATCAACCGGTTCGTTGGAATAGGCATGGCCGAGTGACAAGACAACCCCACTGTCAGCCTGAACACGACAGAGCTGTAACACCGCCTCTCCAGACCATGTACTAACACTAAAAGAAACTCATTCCAAGTCAAAACTCTGCTGTTGAGATCTGGAAGCTACTTTTTTTAAAAAAATAAAATAACCTTTTGAGGTTTTATTTGCAGGATGACTTTAACAAGAGCTCTACTACACATTTAACTGGAACAGCCCAGTGTGCACGAGCTTAATAAATACCTGTGCCTTTAATTTGAGAAATTCAAGTAACATATAAATCAATTAACATCCAGATGTTTGGCTTTCTTTACACATGTAGCCACATAAAACATTTCTCCTTCCACATACAAAATTCAATGTAATAAACTTATTCTTTAACATCAGTTCGTATATAATTAGAAATAAAAGGAGCTCAGATCACTGTTACAAATTCCCAGTGCTGCAAAACCATGCACTTAACCCAAAATACCTCCACTGAACAACAACAAAGCATTTCTAATATCTCTTTTGGAGCATTTAGCCAATTTCTACTCACTTAGACCATGTTACATGTTTGTACCATGTTAATTAGTTAATGTATTAATACTTAAAGTGAAAAGAAAATAAAAGGTTACTAACCTGTGGGAAGAGTGAGTAAGTTGCATTGTCAATAGTGAAAGAATATAAAAATTCCCCATCAAACCAGAGGTTCTTTCCCATCGGGGAGTTCAGCTTTGTCATAGCGAAGAGCTGCCCAGGGTCACAGCACTCTTCCAGCAGTTTCCTAGTGAAGGCAATCAAAAGAGAAAGAGCTGCATTAATTAGAGCCCTGGCACACCTTCTCTAAAGGTAACGCCTCACACCTGAGACCCTACCGCTCTCAGATGTTCCAAATCAAACCATTTATCTTCCCAGCCAGCAGATGAACCATGAGTGACCTTTTTTTTTTCTTTTTTACTTACAGAAGTGACAAAAATCCTGATTTTATTCAAGAAAATCTTAGAAAGAAACAGTAAAAAAAATTAAACCTCCATTCACCTTTCAGAAATAGAAATAAAACCAAGATTCAGCAAGAGAAACTCCATCCTTCACACCCAATTCTAATAAATAAAAAGACTGGTCTCCAACACATACAGACATCAAAGAAGCCCATCTGAAATTCCAGTCTGAGGCACATGAGAATTCAGTCCCAAACCTTCTTCATGAAGATTTGGTCTCCTAAAGCCCCACAGTTACATAACTTAAGTATGGAAAAAACTGTCATCTCTCTCCACTTCCTAGATACCCTTGTGCTGCAATCACAGCAGTATTAGGGCCTGCCCTCTAAGTCCAGCTGGAGTCATCCCAGTATGAGATATATATATATATATATATATATGGATATATATAATGGATATACTTCTTGTTTCCTCACTGAAACTGCATATCCTCTTGCACATTCAGTTCCCCAAAATAGTTACTACTCGGCTTGAGCAGAAATTTGAGAGCTGGTGAGGTGGTTGAGGGTTGTATTGAACAAAAATCCTCTATTGCAGCAAACTCAGCAATTAATATCCTAAAATACAGAATGATGAAAAGCTCTAGACATCTGCAGGCCAGGAATATCCTATCTTTCTGAAGCCCACATGGGAGTAGTTCTCCACAAGAAGGGTGATGCTCATATTGCATTTTAGATATAATAGATGTATGTAAAATATACATTGAAGAATTATGTCAATACATTGGTATTATTATATAAATTTCTTATCTATTTTAAAGGGAATCCTAAAGAGACTGATGCCAATCAATATTCTCCCCTACCAAAAATTGATTTTGCCATAAGTTAGTAGTTTTCTCCAATCATGTAAATACTATTTTCCAGACATATTTCAAACTGAAAATTTAATGAAAGCCGTAGAGAGGGTTTGTTGCAACCTCAACAGCAGAGGAAACTGCTTGAAAAAGCTGCACGGCAAAGAAAAAAAAAAAAACAAACCTCAGGGTGTCAGTGCTATTTGTTAGCTTCCCCCACTGGAGATGGTCAGTGATTTGCTCCAGTTCAGCTCCAGGGCAGCATTGCCCCCCACCGATGGCCTGGGCCCCTGGGACACCTCCTCACGTGGAGGAAGGCTCTCAAGGGACCCTCCTGAAAGGAGGGTGGAGAGAGGTGGGGGTTGGCCTCTTCTCCCAAGGGAATCATGACAGGAGCAGAGGGAATGGTGTGAAGTTGGGGCAGGGGAGGTTCAGATGAGATCTCAGGAAGAATGACTTTCCTGAGAGGGTGGTCAGGCCCTGGACCAGCCTGCCCAGAGAGGTGGTGGAGTCACCATCCCTGGAGGGATTTAAGAAAGGTGTAGACGTGGCACTTCAGGGCATGCTCTAGTGCCCGAGATTGTTGGGTTGGGTTTTCTTGTGTCTGTGACTGTGTGTGGTTGGACTTGATGATCTCAAAGGTCCCTTCTAAGCATGAAGATTCTGTGATTCTTTGCTGAAATCATGTTTTAATTGAAGCGGCTGGATCACTGCCCTGTTTGTGGGACTGGCTATCAACACTTCAGCTGGATTAATCTGAAAACTGATGGGCTTTTTTAGTTGAAAGAGGAAATTTGCAGGCTGCTTTTGGGTTTCCCGAAGGCCATGGCTATGGCAGTCCCTCACACTTGGATCAGCTGGAGCTCAAATATCTTGGGTGTCTTCCTTCTGCATTGTAAGAGCTTCCTCTGTGTTCTGCTTTACGGGCTGTGATGGTGGGGTTCAGACCCAAATTTCTATCTTTCAGGTGTGCAGAACAGACATAATAGACAGAATATAGATAATATAGACAAAATAGACAATATAGACAGAATAGAACTAATGTATCAGGTGCTCTGTGATTTTATTTGCTTAATAGGATGGGATATCAAACCAGATCTAAGCCAGATAATAATTTGTGATCTAGGCTCTCCCCCAGAACCGAGAGGATCGATTCGCTACTTCTCTAGCAGGAAGTTTGGTGGCTTTTCTCATGGACTATTGACTGCCTTCACGTCATCTCCAATCCTAATTAGAAACAGAGTCTGGTAATTAAATATTTCCCCAGTGTTTAATTAAATATTTGTCTGCTGCCCGTGAGCAAACTATGAACTTGCTCTGAGATACCGTGCTTTTTCTCACCCAGTAAAGCAGTGGCTGTTTCTCACCAGGAATCCTTTCGGCATTTGGAACCTCCTGTTTCACATGTGCATGGAAAATATCTGTATTTTGCACAAACATATAAATGAGGTTGGTCCATGCAGGCCAATGCTATCTCTTGATTGAAATCAATCGATTGTGGTGCAAGGGGAGCCTGTATCCTTTCTGACGGTGGTAGGCACGGTGACAATATCCATATGAGACCTCTAATTCCTAGAATAATATTACTCACTTTCAATTTGACCATGAACAGATAAAAGCAATCATCTCCATCTTCGTCTCCGCCTTTGGGATACCACGCAATTCCCTCCTGTGCTGCTGCATTGCAGTTTCAGGAGCTTTGGGTTTTTTTGAGGGGGATCAAGTCTCTTGGAAGAAACAGGGAATTAGAAATCTCGGCATTTTTACCCCCAGGTGATCAGTGAGTGCTGAATGGGCTGATGCTTCCCCAAAAACCCAAACCCTACTCATTTATTGCTTCAAACCCCTCCATACTTACTGATTCTGGTGTGCAGCCTGGCTTTCCAGCTTTTTCCCGTCTTAGTAAGATTATTGAATATCATACCAGATGGCTTATTTCTTGATTAATTTCAGTAATTTTGCTCTTGTTGCTCCTCACTGCTCTATTGTTACTGTATGATGCTTTTCTGTTGTTATTAGTTTTGCAGAAAGAACAGCGGGGAGTAAATCCACACAAAAAAATTTAAAAATTAAGTAGCTAAAACTCTGATATAATATTTTCCTTTTCATTAAAGGTCCATTTTCTAAATGGAGTGCAGAACGCGCTTACTTTTCTGTTTCTACTCTGCCACTTCATGGGCCGAGCTCTGACATAAGATCTTTCAGAATATTATTTATTTATGGTGCAGCTGATTTGTGGGAGGTTGTGAGGAGCCCGGGAAGTAACAGATTGCATAAATTGAGACACGGGATGAAGGGAAACTGACTTAATTTGCACATGAATTCTTTGGGCTGGGGGACAGCGTATGGCAGCCCAAGGCCCAAGCTCAGCTGGTTTTCTTTACGAACATTCATGGTGAAAGGTGATAGTTGAAGCTTCCACCAGAAAATGGGTATTTTGTACCCATTTTGCTCCCAACCACCTCTGCTGAGAGGTTGGCTGGGAAGTGATGGCAGGCACTGGAAGGCAGTGGACGTCTGGATGGAGAGGCTCCACTGCATGCAGAGATGTCCACTCTCTGCTGAAACACCAGTGGGTTATTTTGGAGTGTGGGAGGAAGCCTCCTTGGGCTAAGTTGCTCTGTTTGTTGGTTTTTGGGGTGGCTGGCAGAGCTCGGGAATGGAAGCAGCTGGGAGTTTCGCCTGGGTTGACATCAGGTTGAGGTTTCCAAGTACTGAAGGGGAAAGCCCATCAACATGAAAGCAGCAATAACTTTTATTTTCATGTAGAAAAAGGTTTGGGCTTCATAACACAGTACTTTGAAAGGGAATTTTGTATTTTGCACATACTGTTCCCCTCTCTACTTACGTACAGGCTGAGCCCTTGATAGCATTGAAGTGTTTGAAAAAAGAGAGTCACGATGTAAAACTGAAGACGTCTCCGGTTGTTTATGTGTGCTGGGCTTCACAGCAAGTGCATGACCCTGTGTACCTACCCAGCATCAGGCTGGGAATCACTTTCAAAGTGCTTAGACAACAGCACTGGAAAGGTGGAAAGACTTGTGGAACCCTTCCCTGGAGGTGTTGAAGACCAGGCTGGATGGGGCTTTGAGCAAGCTCATCTAGAGGGAGGTGTCCCTGCCCAGGGCAGGGGGAGTGGAACTAGATGATCTTTATGGTCCCTTCCAAGCTATGGTTCCAAAGTAAGAAGTTCTTCTAAGCTTTGTGAAAACAAGTTGGCAAAGGGAAGGCAGAAACTCCCTAAGTGCCGTGACAAAGAGGGAAGAGGTAATGGGCATCACTTGAGATGCCATTTCAAGTGACTGAGAGGCACTTGAGAATCCACACACAGAGGTGATAGGAATGACCCTGAGATGGGAAAAGCTCTGCAGGGATCACATATGTTGCATATCATCACAGAGTTTACTGGGGGTTGGAAAGACAGCCCCAGTGAAGTGCAGGCAAACGGCCCATCACCCATGGGATACAAAGAGCTGGGAAGTCAACCTTCATTATTATGAAGCCAAGCTTATTTTTGCTTCCGAGACACATGCTTTTCAGCTTCTCACCATCAGTCAGAGCAAATGGAATAGAACTGCAGCATTTTAGGCTTATTCTGTTAAAATAGAACAGGAGAACCCCATTTCAGTGCAAACTCCGGGAGCGACCCTTGAAGGAAAAAGAGAATTTGTGAGGCCGAAGATGTGCCGGCTGAGCGGTCTTCCTCTCCGGGAGATGGACTGAGCTGTCTCGTCTGGCAGCTGGGATTTATGATGGGCATACGTCAAGGAAAGGGCCTTTGCTTGTACAAGGTAAAATTTCTAGCAAGAAAAGGGACCGTCCCTTTTCTCCTACATCCCTAAATGAATTCTGTAATCATTCCTGCTTTCTCTCTCAAATCTTAATTGGTTGTAACTTACTTGGGAAAAAAAAGAAAAAAAAGAAAGAAAAAGCCCTATTTCTGAACATTTCCAAACAGCTCAGGGGTGTAGGGAAAACAAGCTGTTGCTTCCCATCTTGCTGAAGATAGATGTAGATATAGAGAAAATACAGAGCCAAATCTAGAAAAAATGTTGGGGTTATGAGAAAGATTTAAAAAAATGGATGGAGGGAACCTAGGTAGCAAAAGTCTATGGAATTTGATTTTATGTGATTTCCTATTAGGGATTTCTAAAGAAAGGCTAAAAATGCTAAAATGGGTAGATTTTCCCAGGTTTTCAGATTAATTTGTGATGCAAAGTGCAGTCATGATGGAGTCTGTAACAGAGGTTGGAGGGCGGGGAAAGGGTGATGGTTTCTTTCTGAAAGTGTGATCATCATTTTCATTTCCCAGATCTAGTAAAATTTACTGATAAAAGCCACAGTACATCCTGTCAATTAGAAAATTAACGTCCATTTACTCTTTGCCTTTTGGAACGGCTCACTGCAACCCTGCCCATTTGCAAGGTGAGTTCGTTGCACAAAGCGAACGGTCTGCGATAGAAGGAACATTGTCCTAAAAATAGAAATAAAAATCCATGTTAATCAGCTACTGCTTTAACGACTTTCGGTGCCGTTCATTTTTCACATGACTGCCTGCAGAGCAGGTGGAAGATTTCCCCCGATTGCTGAGGATAAAGGCCAGTTTTGTCTACCATGATTTAAGAAAGATGCCAGCTAAATTTGGAGGTTGACTCTCCATCCATAGTTTATATGATTTTTACGTATATGCTCTGAGAGAAAAACCCACTAAATGTTGTTCTTGCAGCACCGTGGCCACCAGATCTGAATTCTGCAGGCTCCCTGATGCGCTCTGTGATGAAATTTGTGTGGTGACCCAAAACCAGTATTGTTGGCTTTGTCTTGATCCTTGTCTGTCTCTGGGTTGAGTGTCATCAGTCCTATTCCTTGGAACGGTGGTTTCCCCAAATCGCTTCCGATTGCTGTTGGTTTTCCCCACCCTGATAGGCAATGGCTGGAATTCAGTACCAGGTTTTGGTGTTCAGGCTCTGCAGCATTTCCAGTATTGTTACTGGTTGTTTTTTTTTTTTGATCACCAGGCATAGACCAAACTGATTAATTCCTTTGCAATGTGGTAGGAGATATTTTGGGTATCTCCAGGCTTTCTTGCTTAGGGGGTGTTTTGGTAGCAGAAGGAACAAGCACATTGTGTTACAGCCACCACTGCAAGGGTTATCTTCCCCTATTATAGAAATGCTTTAAGCTCTGAAAGCAGTGAAGTGGTGCAGTGTAACTGTAGACATGATAGGAGGTGGACCTGATCAACGCCTGTAAACACTTGAAGGGTGGGTGTCAGGAGGATGGGGCCAGTCTTTTTTCAGTGGTGCACAGGGACGGGACAAGAGGAAATGGGCACAAACTTGAATGTAAGAAGTGCCACCTAAAGATGAGGAGGAACTTCTTTGCTGTGAGGGTGGCAGAGCCCTGGCAGAGGCTGCCCAGGGAGGTGGTGGAGTCTCCTTCTCTGGAGACATTCCAACCCACCTGGACACCTTCCTGTGGGACCTGCTGTGTGTGGCCCTGCTTTGGCCGGGGGTTGGACTAGATGATCTCCAGAGGTCCCTTCCAACCCCGTGGGATCCTGTGATTCCGTAAAAGGTGGGGCCAAACTACAGACCTGGATATATTTTTTTCTGAGCACTGCATGGGTTTTACCCAGAAATGTTGTAGCCTTTAGCAAATCTCTTTATTTATGTATCCGAGTTTGTAAAGACATCTGTCTGCTGGCAGGAAGAGTTTACATGATTTTATTTTAATTGTGAACAGCTTTCTAAGCAACGATTCCTTACAAAGTGATAAAGAATGATCTTTTGGCCTGAATATAAGCCTCCTAAGCTCTTCTCCTGGCTCTCTGCTGCCTTTGGCAAACCCCTTCTTTCTCTGGTGTTTAGTTTTGATAAAGATGAGTTAATGTGTTAGTGTTTGTACAATACTTAATGACTTAAATTTTCATGCTTCCTAGCTTTAGTGAAATACGGGTTTATATTAATGGTATTAAACTAAATTTGTCTCGTTAAGTCCAGTCTTTCTCTTGTTTTCCAAAAACTGATGCTGGTAACTGCAGCTTTATCTAATCACTGATAAAGGAGAATAATTGCTTCTGAAAATATACTTTTCTCCTTTTAGTACCATTTTCTTCATGGTTTCTGGAAGAAATCCTTCTACTTCTCCGTATAATACCCTTCTTTGGTTTGGCTTTTCTTGTTTTTGTGGCTTGAAAATAACTTTCAACTGAGCGCACCCACAGGCAAATCCTTAATTGGCAGGATATAATGTTGTTAAAAATATTTTTGTACTACAAAAAAAACCAAACAAAAACCCTGTGAGAAAAGTCACATGCATTTCCATAATTAAGTGGAGTACGGTGATGTGGATTCACCAAGGGATTGAGGATGAATTTACAACTTTCCTTTAAGTGGCCCTCTGACGTTGCCATACAGGCTTCCTTCTCATTATCCCAGCTTCAGAGAAAATCAGACCAGACCCAAAGCAGAAATGCCATCATATGGCATCAACTGAGCTTCATGAGCAGGTGGTCCATCAGATAGCCTTCCCAGTGGGCAGTGACTGCCATACCGTGTTATCCAAGTAGCAGAAAGAGAAGATATATTTACAGGGACTCAACTGACACTTCCTGAGAGCAAAATGAGGGACTTGGGAACTTTTTGGCTTGTTGAGTGTAGGCTTCTAACACATATGGAGGATGCCATTCCGCATGGAGCAGCCACTGTTGGTCCAGTCCACGAACTTTTCCCGGATGCTTTCATCATGGGGAATCCTTCCTTCTTCCAGCCAGTGTGGATAAAGTTGTGTTATTTAGACGTCAAGCTTCTAAGCCTGTACAAGGGTTATCCCTGTTTTTCAAAGCTTACTAATTTGGGCAGACTTTTGGAGATAACGGTATCTCAGAGAGGAAGCCTGCCTCTTGAAGATGCCAAGTCCCTGTGATGAAGTGTGAGCGTGCCAAAACATTTAAAATAATTTATCTCTAGAATATGGCATGAAAAATTAATTTTTTTGTTAATGACAGAAGTCCCGTTGGCTAAAACCTTCCTAAAAAAAGATGACGGTGACCTGGCATAAGGGAGAGCATAGCAAATATAACACAGGGAAAAGCTGGGAAGTCCACAGGTCTTGTGTTTGATCATATTTACTCTAACCAGCCCCTGAAATGCTCAGAGAGGAAATACCAGCATCTTTGGATGAAATGAATTCACCCAAATTTCAGCTGGGAAGGTCGGGAGCGGTGTCAGAGTGTCTTGTGTCTCTCGTGTCTCTTCTTCTCCCAAGTCCCAGATGACAGGACAAGGGGCAATGGCTTCAAGTTACGCCAGGGGAAGTTCAGGTTAGATATTAGGAAATATTTCTTTCCTGAAAGGGTTGTCAGGCATTGGAATGGGCTTCCCATGGTTGAGGCACCATCCCTGGAGGTGTTCAAGAGACGAGTTGACATGGTGCTCGGGGATGTGGATTAGTGTTGGGGGGTGTTTTGTGTGGTGTGAATGTGGTGGGGTGTGTGCTGGGTTTTTTTCTTTGTTTTTTTTTTTTTTTTGTTTTTTTTATTGGTTGGACTAGATGATCTTAAAAGGTCCCTTCCAACCTGGATGATTCTGTGATTCTTGTGTTGATGGACACGGCACAGCCCAGCATCGGGTGACTCCGGCTGCCTCTGAAAAATGCAGTGTGGATAGTGACAGAGTGATGGCTCTGGACACAGCTTGCCTGAGGAAGAAATGGGGACAAGTGCCTTTCTGGGAGATGTTTTTTATTAAATGCCCATTAAAGTCAAAGGTGAAGTTTCCTATAGAGTTTTATGAGTCCTGGATCAGTCACTGCAGTCGGGATTGAGACACGCGTTACTGGAAGAGCTCTGCTGTTAAGAGATGGCTGTGAGGTTGGGGAGGAGATAATAAAAATATTTCTTGTGATTAGAGAGAGGCAGAGAAAATCGAGTCTCCCTGCAAAGTCATCATCTTTATGGAGTGGGAATCATTCCTGCATTCAGTGTTTACCCAGCTCCTGGGAAGTGGGACCTTTACGTCCTGCTGGACAAGTAGGAGCAGCTCTATGTTGGCACATTCCCCTTGTGCCACACCACCCGAGAAGTAATTTGTTCACCAGAGACATCGTTTGAAAAGAACTTTTTAACTTTTCAGGGCTGTTTTCCAGAATTGGAGCCCAATAATCTATTAGAAATAATATTTTTTTAAGCACCTGCCTTTATTTTGTTCCCAACTCCTACTACTTTACAATGCTTGTGCCCATATATAAACCCCTCGTGAGGATAACAGAAGGGATTACCTGGTAAGAAAAGTGTGTTTTGTATTAAAGTATTAATAATTATGCTATCATCATAGCCTTTCCCCACCTGAGCAGCCGTTGGGAGGAGGCGTGTGCCCAAAGCTGGTTAGTTTTCCAGCCGTGTTCTGGGTGGGTTGTTAATATTTCCCTTAAACAGCCCGTACCTCACCCCCCCTCTCCAATTCTCCCATCGACGCCGTCGAGGTAAAGTTCTAATCTTGTGGTTCTGCAGCCAAAGCCTGCAGATAAGAACAGGGTGGTGGTGGTGTTGCTAACTCTATACCTGCTCTTCTGATTTGTTTTGGGGGGCTGTCAAAATCCCGGGGACACTTGCGAACCAAGTCAAGAGCGGTGATTTTTTGAGGAGGTGTGGAGGAGGGTGAGCGTGCAGCGGTGTCTCGTGGCACGTGGTGAGGACATCTCTCTGGTCTGAGCATCCACCCTGAGGGATTCTGAAGGAAACACTGGGAGCATTACAGCTCCTTAAAAGCAAACTGCAATCAGTTTTTTTATTGAGTGAATTTCTACAGTTTGCTCAGAGTTGCCCATATAATTACCTTGAAGAGAGAACCAGGTAGGTAAGAAATCTTTATTAAAAATACAGGGAAGAGGAGCAAAATGATTTTCAGCTCCCCGGTCATCAGTTCCCAGGGATGCTGCTAAGTGCCTCGATACTTCATCGTAGCATAAAAAAAAATTGTAGATTTTAGCATTTAGCATCACGGTGCCAGCTCTGTTGTGCTGACAACATGATTTGTACTTCCTCCTAAATGAAAGTAGCGATTTATTCTTCATGATAGGGGGAAGAAACAAACAAGACCAAACCAAAATAACAGAGTAAAGGCTGAAAATAGTTTTTTATATGAGTAACAGCTTTAAGTAGATGAGCTTATCATAACTGGGCGTAGCACTGCACAGGCGGCTGGAGCCAGTAACTTGAGCAGTATCAGTTGGGGATGTGTTGGTCCAGCATCTGAAAGCTTCTCAAAGGAAAGAAAAAAGGGGAAAAACCCAACCAAACCAAAAAACCCAAAAGCTGAACACAGTTACTTTTTGAATAGTTCAGAAGATTAATCCTTCAAAACCCTGGTTTAATGTTCAGCGATATGTTTAGATTTAAAAGGCAGAACTAACATTACCCTCTCCTCCCAGCAACAAGAAATTCCTCAATTGACCTTCATCCTGACATTCTTCTCTAAACATGTATTCTTTTGTTGTCACCCATAGCGATGGTTAATTACCAGCAGATGTAGCTTTTTGCTGTCTTCATTTGAAGACTATGCTAAGTAGTCTGCATACTATGGCTACGCTAAGTGTGAGGTTTGGGGAACATATGGTTATGGTTGCCCCCCATGAGTCTCCTCCAACAGCAGTAGCTGTTGGAAACCAGAAGGTCAGAAATTCACATCCTGGTGATGCCCCAGTACCACGCTTCGGTGATTCACCGTGTTTCACAAACCTTGAGCTCATGCATTTCAGAAGGTCCAGAGTTGGTTTCTCAGCAGTGTTTTTCAGACGTTGATGTGGATGGTTGTTGAGATAGCGTGTGCCAAAGTATCATCAGTCTGCTCATGGCTGTTGCGTCCCTCTTTAGATTGGAAGCAGGCTGAAAGGTGTCAGGGCAGCTTCCAGCCACTCCATAGGGAAAAGGAGGTAAAAATCCCTGCCAAAAGGAGCATCGATCACATTATTCCTATACGAACTATAAGGTGAAGCCTATACCAGTTTATTTCTACCTACAACAGGGATTTCATCCTCTTCTTACCCAGTGGTAGCTCTTGTCACCACGTGAGTGATTTCTCCTGGGCACTGTAGCCGACCACATTCTTGTTGGTGTGCAAAATAGGCAAATAATAGGAATTTGTTTAAAAAATTATGTTTGTGAATATGTTGCATCTAAAGCAGTAAATTTCTAACCCACATTTATAGTAAACCTTGAGAGTCACCACCGCTGTGTGGTGCAAGTAGGTGGGTTGGTGTCATTAGAGAAAACTGTGTTGCCATCACTGTTGGTCACTGATACCGTCCATGTGAAATGTCATTCTGTTTTCCTCAGTGGGGAAACCTAATTATCCCTATTCTCTAATTATATCAACACAATTTCACGTATCCTTAGGAGCCAGCGTTACAAATTCCCATCTTCATAGCGTCGGCAAGTCTGTCAGCTTATCTGAGTGTGTTACCCTCCTGATCACAGAATCCCATGGGGTTGGAAGGGACCTCTGGAGATCATCTAGTCCAACTCCCTGCCAAAGCAGGGCCACCCACAGCAGGTCCCACAGGAACGTGTCCAGGTGGGGTTGGAATGTCTCCAGAGAAGG
>JAOQGM010000002.1:942878-957442 GCA_027564225.1 Gallinago stenura
GCAGAGGGGCTCCAACCCCCTGAGCATTTTAGTGGCCCTCCTCTGGACCCGTTCCATCAGGTCCATGTCCTTCTTCTTCTGAGGGCTCCAGCCCTGCACACAGTGCTCCAGGTGAGGTCTCACCAGAGCAGAGTAATATCGCTGCACGTTTTAGGTTGTCCATCTTTTCTCCCCGTGGCACGTTTTTTCCCTGTTATTCCTTCCATTTTCTTTTTGGAAAACAAAAGTTTTTAAGCTTCTGGTTAAAACCTGGGACGGGTCTGGCTGCTCCAAATCCTGTGTTGTGTTCTGGGCTGTGTTTCAGGTCAGTACTTTGACTTTGCAGAAGAGAAAGCAAGGATTAAATGAAAGAGAAGCGTGCGAATCCTTTTAACCGTGGGAAAATGTGCCCTTTTTAGGGACAGAAGGGAAATAACTGAGGAACAAGTGTTTCTCCTTATTGCTGCAATAGCCTGTGGCCAAACAGGAGGGTCCTTTCTCCCGCTGTTGCTTCCTTGCCACCCAGAAGACATCATCTGTGGTCAGGGACAGCACACGGTGGCCAGACCTCTGCTGGGCTCTGGAGCTCCTGTCTGTATCCTCAGGGGTCCTGAGCTTTGGTCCTGGAAAGCGTAGTTTAATACCAACTTGGACAAAAGTAGAGGAAATAACTTCAGTAGAATCTGTTTTCCCCCTGTGCAGGTTGGGAATGGGAGCTGGAGGAAATAATGCGTCTGTTGGCCAGCTGGAAATCACTTTTCTCCCCTCCAGCCCCGGTATTTTAATAAAAACTAATCTCAGTCCTCTTTGAATACTGCTGTGAGCAGGCAATTTAAAGGTGGTCTCTGCACATGAGCTGTCCTGCTGGATTCTTTTGTGGTGGTGGAGTATGAAGGGGCTAGAACTTAAGTTTTGAGCCTTGTTGTATCAGTGGGCAGGTCCCCATGGCTACCAGGCTTGCTCGCCCATCCACTCCCTGATTTCCAACGCCGGAGCGCTCCTACACTGGCTTTGCTTTTCTCTCACTCTCACCAGAAGTTCAAGCATCACTAGAGCTCTCTGTGTCGAAGCTTTCATTCAGGAGTGAAGTAGCCTTAATCCTGAAGAGGATTAAGTTATGGTGCACCTGAAGCAGTTCAGCTCCTGGGTAAGATGGATGTGGCGGCGCTTTAATTTATGTCCCTTGGCTTAACTGATGGATGAGCCCCCATCTGCCTGGTGCTCGGAGTGTCCTGCTCCTTGCAGGCTTTGCAGATAGACCCTTCTCGTCTGATTTTTGGTGCCTTGGTTTGGTACGACTTTCTCTGGCAAAGAGGTGTTCTCCCTAGGGCTGTCCCTGGGTTTTTTCCCCCTCTCCTGAATCCACGGATCAAGCCCTGCACTTTGAAGTGTGATTTTCAGGTGGCAGATGAAAGCAGCACTTGGGCTGCTTGGAGAAGGACCCTGAGATTAAGGCTTTGGGACAGTGGTGGCCGTTGGTGCAGTGGACTGTGCCATGGTCATTTTGCTGCTCCGGGAGCATGAAATTTGACATCAGGGGGTCCCATCCCAGGTGGGATCACATCGGAACTTGAACAGAAAAGAAAAATCCACCTCCTGTTTATAAATCATCTATACATGGAGATACTTGATATGTGGGTTTGTTGTTTTTTTTTTAAATCACCAAATGATAACATTTGCTTTTCTTCAACAATATTTGAAATGGCAAAGAAATCCACCCAACCCACTATTTTGAGGTTGTTTTGATACAGAGGCAATGACCACTTACATCAATGTAGACTTAATGTAGACCTGAAGGAATCACAGGATTCTTTTTTTTTTTTTTTTAATTTCATTTGGCAAAAGGAGAATTGATTGTAGCCCTGGAAATGGTCACCCCGAATCCATGGGTCTGTTCCTCACCGTCAGGAGTTGCGGGACACATTTGTTGTGTGCAGGTGCCATGTGATCACCTTCCACGGTTGGCACAGCCACCCGGCTTGCACCCCGGGCTCAAGCACACCCTGAGCAAGCAAACACAGCATTTCTCCTTTTTCCAGTGGGAGCTTTCGTAGCGAAAACAAATTACCAGCAGGAAATGTTTGTCACCGCAGGACGGCGACGCAAAGATGAGACGATTTGTCAAGTCGGTTGACTTCATGCATGAGCACCATCAACCTGCTCCGAGTGAAGGGGGCATTTAAAAGCCAACGGTGCTGCCAAGGGGACATCATAACTATCTGGCTTTGCATCAGGACATCATTTGCATTCAAGATGTCACAGAACGCCGCTGCTGTCCGAGGGGCCGGGGAGAGCAGGCGGGATGATGTGAATTCATTAAAAAGCAGCTCTGGCCAGAGCTGCGAGTGATTGATGAACAATTAAGTGGCAGGGCTCCTGCCGTAGCCCGCAGCCTGCTGTGAATACTCAAGAGGACATCTATTTCAGATTTCTCCGCTTAGGGTGATAGAAATGGGTTATTTACCCTTCTGATGGTGTTTATCCAGCAATAGCTATAAATAAGGATTACTTCTTTCAAGAAGCCGGTTAGGATGAGTTGAAGCAAGAAAATTTGTTGCTGCTGTTGAAGTTGTCATAGGAATTATTAATGCCTTTCCGTCTGGGTGTTAGCATTATCTGCCTTTCTTCTGGGTGCTCTTTGGTGCTGCAAGGAACTACTTTAAGGTGGCATTTCATACCTTCGGAGTCACTTGCTTCTGCTGCTTTGTGTCCCTTCAACCAGCCGAGTGGCCCGGGATGCAACGGGGAGAGCTGGGGACTGAATTCAGAGGGACCTCAACCAAAGTCAAGGACTCTTTATGGCTCTGCCACCAGAGCCAGGTTGCTCCTACTCGGAGAATCACAGAATCACCTAGGTTGGAAGGGACCTTTTAAGATCATCTAGTCCAACCAAAAAAAAACCAAACAACACGACCACATCCACACCCCCCAACACTAATCCACATCCCCGAGCACCATGTCAACTCGTCTCTTGAACACCTCCAGGGATGGTGCCCATTCCAATGTCTGATAACCCTTTCAGGAAAGAAGTATTTCCTAATATCTAACCTGAACCTCCCTGGGGCAACTTGAAGCCATTGCCCCTTGTCCTGTCATCTGTAACTTGGGAGAAGAGACCAACCCCCCCCTCTCTACAGCCTCCTTTCAGGGAGTTGGAGAGAAGACCAATAGCCAGAAAGTGGTGCTTGTGAACATGCAAGAGAAGAATTTTGAGAGTTAAATTCTCTGTCTGTCCTGCTGACAGACCTACCTGTGCCCTTCCTCCTGCTGTAGCACCAAAATAATTCCCCTCTCATCCTCCACATGATCAGTTCTCCGTGAACCTCTGTCCTTAGGGACTGCTGACCGTGATGAAAATACGCGTGGTGCAGGAGAGTTGAGAGTAATCGAGGCTCCCTGAGCTTCAATCAAGGACCTAACCAAATTTCCACAACCCAGTAAGCTGGTATCAATGGGGACAAGTAGCAGATCGGGCTGGCTGAGACTCCGCATCCTAAACCTCAGGCTGGAATGATGGAAACCTGCTGTCTTGTGTTGTCTCCTGTATTTGTCAACAGTTTTAGAAATGCTGTGACAGTATTTGTAGTAAACTGGAGCTTTATGTGATTTGGACCATGAGGAAAATTTAAGCCTGGGTGTTTTGTTGGTTTTTTCCAGCAGGTTTTTCTGGCAGTGCATTAATAATGCTCTTCATTTACATGGTTCTTCTCTGTTTCTCCAAGCAGGTTACCAGCACTCTGGTACTACCTGCAGCACTCTGGTGTGTTTGATGTGCTAATATTTCTGGTTTAATCAACGTAATGAGAGGCAGGGAGACAAAGTGTCTCCTGTAGGACACGGATGGAGGCAGCTGCAGAGCTGTCTGGACCGTGCTGGTGCCCAAGGCTCAGACCAAGGGGGTGCTGAAAGATCTGCCCCCCCCGAACATGCTATATGTTCCTCTATACATGTGTTGGGTTTGAAACCAATATACCTGGAGGTCCCTGTACTTTTTTAGTTCACCTCTGTCCCAAAATTACACTCAAAAGGAATTATATAAGTATATATAATATACATAAAAATATATATAAACCCTGCTCAACCCAAGTTCATTGTGAAGCCATCAATAAACCCAAACAGAGATTTTTAGAGTGTCATGGTTCAAGAGCTGATCCTTTGATGTGTACAAAAAACTCAGCATGCAGTTTCCCAGGAGAAGATTTGCCATTATAATAAATTCTGGAAAAATTCTTTCCCCTGCCCGAGGTGAACCCCCTGGCATGGATGGGCTCCTGTTTGCCCTGTAGCTGAGATGTATATTTTCTGCAGGCGTATATGTAAGCTCTCCTGCAAAATTCCCCTCCAAATATACATCTATTTTAGCAGTTTTGTAATCGTTTCAGGGAAACAACAGGAATGCTTCATTTTGTATTAAATTAAATGCGCTATCTATTAAAGGTACTTCATAATACCAGCCAGGAAGGATGCTCTTTTGTGGTGCTGAGGAAGAACCTTGAATTGAAGAGCAGTTTAGTTCTCTGGGCTCCCAAAATGATGGAGAGAGAGTGTTTTATGTTGATTTTAAGCAGAGGGTGAGTGGGCAACCTGTGCTGGGCAGGCATGGACCTTCACTGACCACGGATGTACTGTGGGATGGGGAGGATAGGATGGGCTGAGGTGAGGAGCGTGGATTATGTGGGACGTAGGACTGCTCCTGTCACCAGCACGGCCTCCTTCCCTGCCTCCCATCTCTCTTCAGACCCAGCCAGAAAAACCCAAACCTCTTCCAGCTGCTTGTCAGCTAATCCATTAAAAATGACGAGTCCAGAAAGGGGGGGTGTAGAAATCAAAGCCGTGGCTGCGCAGGAGGGGCAGGTGTGTAAAGCCCCAGAATTCCTCTCCATCATGTCCTACAAATAAGAAGGTGGTGTGGGCAGGTCAGTGGCAGGGGTAGGTGAGCAATGTGTGGTCAGAAATAGCTTTTCTAACCTCAGGTCTCTTTGGAGCATCTTGGCAGCACTGGTCGATCCACTTGTTCAGTGGGACACGGCCAACAGAGACTCTTTGGTCTCCTACAGTCGCTGCTCTGTGCAGGGGGTGCTATCTATAGCACAAGCATTTTGTGGAGCTGAAAGTTCAGGAGAAAGCAGATTTTGAAATAGAGATTGAAATGCAAAATTACTTTTTGGCTTGCGGAAAATGCTGCGGAAAGCATTTTGCCAAATAATCCCCGATCAGTTCTAGGGCATCCCGAGTTTCCCTTCAGATTGAGCTGCGTTGAAATAAAACCACAGCACGAACTGGGAAGAGCCTGAGAATCCATAATCTCCATGGAACATTTTTCTTAAACACCAAAGATGTTTTCCAACTGATTGGGATATTCTTTAGAGTTCAGGATAAATCATGGCAACGTAGAGTGAATAAAAATTTTCTTGGATGCGATCAGTTTTGTCTTTTCATTTCTCAAGCAGTCGCTTCGTTTGGGATCGAGGCAGAATTTCCCCCTAGTTATGTCTCTGCTGCCCTGCTGAACACGGGACTGCCTCCTTCCTTCCTTGGAGAACTTTTTTTTCAGGCATCAAATGCTTCATAACTTATTTTCAAACCTATTTTTTTCAACACAGTCTTCTGGCAATTCAGCAGGAACATTGCCAGCATTTTTGCTTGGTGTTCTTGTTGCACCTTGGACTTCTCGACGTTTAGTTCATTCACAAGTATTTCTGAAATGTTGGTCTTGGCACAAAAAAGCAATTAAACATTCCGTCTTCCAATGCTTTCTTCATTTCAGTATTTCTCTGCAGTTTTCATAGAATCATCGAATCATTGACTCATAGAATCATCATTCATTCAGAGTATGTTGCTCTTCCATCTTTCAGTATTTTCTGTAGCTCACACCTAACAGATTTCTCTTCTCCTTTTTTACCAGATCCACAAATCTATCCCTTGCTCTCAGGCTGTGAAACACCTCATTTGCCTCCCAGCTCCGGAGTTATCTAGCAAGATGCACAAGAACTGGCTTTTTCCTTCACCTCACCAGTCCCTCGGTGTTTCTTTTGATTTCATTTTACCTATTTCTCAGTCTCTTACTTGATTTGAACATGTGAAGCCACAAAGCTCTTCTTAACTCCTACCTGCTGGTCTGTTATTTTTATTTTGTGTAGCTTAAATACTCTTTATTGATCCAGCAGCCTGTTGGGTTTATTTATTTCTTTACTACAGCAGGTAAAGTTCTTGTCCTTTCTTTCCAAAACAGTGATTTGCATCAGAAGTGGTTCTGTAAAGTGTTCTGATGTCTCAATTTATTTCCTTTTTCCCCAGAATTGGTAAATAAGTGATTCACTTGCTATCCAGCCCTAACGTCCTTTTATATTTACGAGTCTTCTGATGATTTTTGATGCTATTCATCATCATATTGTCAAAGGTGGAAAAAAAACTCTAGTGCTTTAATCACTTTATCTGCTTTCCTTCAAGCAATTTAGAGATTTGATAGCTGTGAGCTGGGTGTTTAATGGGCTGTAGAAGCCAGCCTACGGAGTGCTCCTTGCCCTGTGGCAAGCCAGTGGATTGCTCCTTGCACTTTCTTCCCCCATCCTACAGACTTTCTGGACACAAAGTCTTTATTCCTGGTCAAATTATTGCTATAATAAACTCTTAGTACCATGAGAGGGCTACGTGCAGCTTTCCTCTGTATCAAGGGCATTCAGCCCCTCTTGAGCAGGAGGCAACCGAGGTCTGCACGGAGCTTCTGCCTCATGATGAGCATAGAGTCATCATGGCAACAATGATTACTTACAGACATTTCTGTAGGGTAGTTGGAAGCAGAATTTCTTTTTTTTAAGGGGCGAAGAGCCCTTTTGTCAAAAACACCAAAGAGGAAGGCTTTTTGATAGGGTAGGTCCTTTCTCTATCATATATTCCCAGCATTTCTTTAATGTTGGGAAAGAAAGTTCATTTTTTAGGTCAAGATCATCTCCCTGCCAGCCTGCTGGCTCAGATGCAGGATGCGACCCCTTGGACCCTACTTGTGACTTCTTTTTGATTTTTAATTCTGTAAGTACCTATCCGCGTTCCTCAAGGTTTATCATTGCCATGAAGGATTTAGAATTTTCTTCCAATTTCTTTAATAGCGTAATGTTTGTTTCTGCAGTTGCTCATTTTACTGTTCTCCAAGCGTGATGCCTGTGACAGCTTAATATCTATAATACCAAAACAGAGCGGAGGCGAAGGCAGCTTTTTAATGCCTCAGTATCATCAGAAGAATTGTTACTCTTCACTATTTTAAATCAACATATTCCCTTACAGAGCAACAGCTTGCTAAGCACGCTTTATGGTATAAATGGATGTCATCGTCGTTAGCGATCGGCAGCGTTGGCTGCTTCCGTGTAATTAAAAATGCCATTGACTGTAATAATATGTGCAGTTGCCTGAACGTTTGCATGGTTGTTGTTCAACATGGAGTGGCTGAGCAGCTAATTAGTCATCCCAGAGACAAGCAGCAAAACAGAAAATAATCACGGCAGCATCCTGCCATCGCAGGGATGAACTTGTCAGGGTGACTCAAGGCAGCAATTCAAATATTGCAGAACCATGTCAAGACAATGATTATTTTGCCTTCGCCTCTCTTTCCTTCTCCAAAAAGAAACTTTTCCTTACTCTTCCCTGGGATAACAGGAGGAGATGTTGCTCTTGGTGGCATATTCTGGTCACCTGTGCAGGACTTATCTACTATAAGTTTAGAGAGTGCCTTTGAGCTGGATTTACAGTGTCTGTGTCCGTAATGAGGAAAATTGTGGATTCATCACATTGCCAGGCAGAGTCACAGAGGATACGGTGGGACTTGGGCAGCTCTTGATCTCATTTAGATTTCTTGAAATCACAGCATATTAGGCCAGTCCCAGTCATATTTCTTCTCTTCTGATCCATAAAAAAAAGGGATTTGTTAAGGCGATAAGAGGAGACCATCTGAAGGATGAGAAAGTCCAGTAAAGGAGTGATTTTGGACAAAGATAGAGTCCACTTATGAAACAGTGTATCTTTATTTGAACAAAAAACATAGTGGGTCTTTAGTGTTTTATTTTGTTTTTGAAGAATGAGGTCATGTCCTTGATAAATAGTAGAGCTTGTGTCATTCTCCCTGCTTTCCTGGAAGCTCTTTGGCAGCAGTGGTGAGAGGAACATGGAGAACTTGGTTTTGTGGTGGGTTTTTTGTTGGTTTGTTTGTTTTTTAATTCAGTCAATAACTTTAGTATCTGCAAGTATTGGGCAGCATCAAATCGCTACAGAAGATATTTTAGAGGCAGAAGGCCTACATCCTCTTCTTTCAGTCATTAGTTTAGTCTTAGTATCGGAAAGGCAAGAATGGAGGGAGTTGTGTTTTGTTATGGAACCCCATCAGGTTATTTCACCATTTCCTTCTCCAAAAGTCGTTCACCCTCTGTGTAAGGTGAACCTACTGACAGGGCACTGGCAGTTTGCTTCCAAGGGCATCATAGAATCATAGAACCATCCAGGTTGGAAAAGACCCTTGGGATCATCGAGTCCAGCCATCAACCCTACTCTGCAACATTCTCCCCTACACCATATCCCCCAACACCACATTTAAACGACTCGTAAACACATCCAGGGATGGTGACTCAACCCCCTCCCTGGGCAGCCTGTTCCAGTCTCTGACCACTCTTTCTGTGAAGAATTGTTTCCTAATGGCCAGTCTAAACCTACCCTGGTGCAGCTTGAAGCCATTCCCTCTTGTTCTATCACTAATTGTTTGTGGGACCAGCCCCAACCTCTCTACAATGTCCTTTGAAGTAGCTGTAGAGAGTGATGAGGTCTCCCCTCAGCCTCCTCTTCCTCAAACTAAACATTCCCAGATCCTTCAACTGCTCCTCATAAGATTTATTCTCCTGGCCCTTCACCAGCTTCGTTGCCTCCTCTGCCCCCACTCCAGCCCCTGGATGTCTCTCTTGGATTGAGGTGCCCAAAACTGGGCACAACACTCCAGGTGTGGCCTCCCCAGTGCTGAGTACAGGGGGACAACCACCTCCCCACTTCTGCTGGTCACACTATTTCTAATACAGGCCAGGATGCCAGGCATCCTACGTGCACCTCCCCAGTATGCTTTTGTCCTGTCCTTCAGGTGACCAGATGAAGTGGTGGTGGATAAGCTCAGGGACCTGGTGCCACCCAGTTGATCCAAGGCGTATTGAGCAGCTGGGGATGCATTCCCTTGCCGTGTCGTTAAGCCGGTGGAGCTAATTCTGCTCATTGAGTTTACTGGGATCTGCTGAGAGCAATTTTGTGCAAAATGCAAGCGTGTGTACCATATCAGGTGTATATTCTGATTTTCTTCTGGAAGTAGGATCATGAAGCTAATCTATCAGTAGGGTCATGGAGTTTGTTTTTAAAATACATTTTAAAAAAACACTGTGTGCTATATCTTTCACCCATAGGTAATCTTTAATTTCATAGCAAATGACAGTGAGCCAGTTTCTCGTAGTATTTAGGCTCTGTTTCTATGAAGATTTCAGCAAGTCACTATGAGTTTATTCAATATAAAGTGCTGTGTCTTCGGGCACTCTCAGTGTTCAGCACCAGCTGGGGTTGGCTCTCACAGTCTGAGATAAGGACCTACAGCCACGTTTTCCCACCGAGACACACGAAGGTCCTTGCTTTCCCTTTCCTACCCAGAAATTCCCAGCATTTTCTAACGTGCCTGAAGTATTTGAATACCCTCTGCTTTTGGCAGGAGCTGAGAATACACCAGTCTTCCAGGAGATGGCCCAGACCAAAATTGAATGTAGTAACCAGTAATTGAATCACAATAAAATCTCTTATTGGTGTAGCTTTCCAGCTAAGCCTCAGGAAGGGCTTCCCTCCTGCCACAGCACTAGATGATCTAAATGCAAGTGTTCTCCATTGCTTTAAAATATATGTATTAAGGGGTTTTAATGCAAATGGGCTCCTTTTTCATACACACTAAAATTTTTACTTTGGAGGATTGAAGGAAAAATTAAATGTCCAAATAATAAAATCAACACGTTTGCCACTGAGCCTCCTAAACATACGAAAACGACTTTGGATATTGCAAAATAATCTTAAATAAATAAATAAAAATAATCCCAAAGCAAGGGCTTCTTGATATTCTGAGATTTAAATTTCTGTGGAGTAGCCTTCATGGAAGGGATGCCTCAGCAGTAAGTCATCGGAGGAGCAGTAGTGCTCCTCCTGGGTTTTCATTAAAATTAAAGGCCAGTGAACGTTGCAAACACTTGTAATCTGTAAAAGGAGATTTGTTATTACTTTTTGAGAAGAGTAACAGTTGGGTTTCTTGGTTGAATTAGTTTTTAATACAGTTTTCTAAATAAGCTGGAAATGTGTCGGTAGCAGTTCTCATCTGATGAACAGAAATTACAGGGTGGCCCTCACGAAGAGTTCACGAGGCACTTGGAGAAATGCGATGGGGAAGAGGGGATCCTCTGCTGGTACAAAATTCCTCCAACTCAGCCTTGCACCAGCGCGTTCGGTGGGCGTTGGGTGGACTTGGCTGGGAATGAGTAGAAAAGCATGAGAGGTGGATGGTCATCTCGAAATCCTAGAGAGAGGATCCCATATACTAGTAGATACCTGTTTTACCTAGTATATGTTATATATATATATATACAGACACATATATATACACACCTAGATAGATACCTAGCAAATTCATGTTAAGATGCCCCTGAGGCAGAGTCACCCATCTCAGGCATGGAACAGGCTGCCCAGGGGGGTGGTGGAGTCACCATCCCTGGATGTGTTTAAGAGTGGCTTAGATGTGGTGTTGGAGGATATGGTGTAGGGGAGAACTTTGCAGAGTAGGGTTGATGGTTGGACTTGATGATGCCAAAGGTCTTTTCCAACCTGATTGATTCTATGATTCTCTAATTATGAGCTCACAGTTGCCTGTTTAATGCCTGTGCCCGCAGGCGGGTGCCTCCTGCCCTCCCATTCAGCATCCCATCCATGACCACCTGCAGCAACGAAACAGCTTTCTCCAAGGGATGTCACCCACTTAAAGCTGAGCTCCTCAAACGGTGGAGGAGCAGAGAGACTGCTCTGCAGATCCAGGCTCTGCTTTGGCAGTGGCTTTGCCAGGGCTGTTTTTGTTAGGTGGGACCACACACTCCCTGCATCCATGCTCCAAAGAGACAACACAGTTGCCAGGGAAACCAGGTAGAAAACCAAATCTTGTTTGCTTTGTGTTTAGGATGAAAGTTCTTGCCCAACCGTAAGGATTGATATCTGTCCTGTAACTTTACCTGACTTTTCTTATGTAGGGGAAGCAAAGTCCACGTGCCTTTAGTCCTTGATCCGCTTAACAGAATGGGTTTTGGTTAAAGCACCACAAAAATGGATATTAATATGATTTTTTATATTTTTGTTATTTTTCATATCTTTATATTTTTATTACATATCTTTAAAAATGTTATGATATTTTCCACTGCCTGATTTTGCCCTGATTGTACTAGGAGAACATATGTCTAGGAAAACTTGAGGCATTTAAGGACTTTCACAGTCTCTAACAATTTTCTGGCATTTCACAGGATCATGCGATCGCTTCTTCAAGCCATCACCTGGTTGCAGGAGGCTTGTGCTATTCATTGCTTTTGAGAAATATAGTTTAATTATACCCCAAACAAAGCTGGCCAGAAGGTCACTGGGTATTTGGGAGGGATGGAGGGAGGCCGTGTGCCTGCACAGCTGGGATTCCTTCAAAAAAGAGACCAAAACTGGAATTTAAATGCCAAGCAGCTAGAGACAGTCATGATGATTTTGAAATATCCATCAGTTCATCAAGGTGAATGGCCTTTTTTGTTTTCACGTACAGACAGAGACACGGGGAGTTTTCTGGAGTATAGTGGTGCTTAGATACAAATGAAGATAGGAAAATGCATTAGAAAAAATGTATTTAAAAAAAATTTAAAAAGAAGAAAAAAATGGGCATAAAACCTTCCTCATTCCAGAAGTGTCCCTAATGGAGAACGCCATGCCACAAGGCAGGCAGCGTGCTGACATCCATCCACGGGCCAGAAACTTTTCCAGTTTAGACTCAACTTTTAATGCAGATTCATCAGGAGGTGAATTTTTTGGGAAGGGGAAAGGGCTGTAGCAGAGATGCTGGAAGCGCTGGGGGCTGGTCCTTGGCAGGAGTCCTCAGCAGTGTGCTTTCAGTCGGGACAGTAAATACCAGTTCAGTCGGAACTGGGTTCATGTGAGTTACCCAGTTCCAGCGATAAGTCTCTGCCATTGCGTTTTCCTGCCCATCCGTATCAGCTGGACTGCTGTGTTTATTTTTATTTCTGATTATCCCATAATCTTGGGTTAAAAAGTAGCTGTTATTTCACAGAATTATGCTGCCAAGTGAGGAAAGGTTATTTTCTGTGCTTTTAAAAACCAGAATACAATGGATTTGGGGCACTACATTCTTTACGATGCAGTATTTCAGGGGTTTGGAGACTTTCTTTTAGGGCTCTATATTTTTACAAAATGATGACTGCATTTTTATATCTTCTGCACACACACAGCTGAACAAAATGTGTTCACTGCCTTAATTTTATCATAAATAAAGGTGGTATGTTCTGTGTCCATACAGCACAGCACTGCTCGCTGCTGAGATAAAGTGCTCTGCTGCCAGTGCTGAGTTATATTTACGCGATGTGCTACGCTAAGATTTAATTGGGATGGAGAAGTCCTGTTGCCATCAGCAGTTAAAGCTCAACGAATCTATCGAATACCTTGAGATGGTTTGTTCCTTGATCCGTGACATCTGGCTCTTCAAAATATTTTCTTGTTTACTTCCTCCCTGCTTCCCAAAATCTGCCAAATCCTACTGTTTCCAAACGCTGCATGAAAATAAATGGTATTACACAAATTGCACGGTGCGTCTTGGATTAAGGCTGTGTTTAGTAAAGGAAAATACTTATTGGAACTGGGTTTTCTCCATCAAAAATGTTGCTCCCGGCATCAAAGTTTTTCCAATCTCAATGCCATGATTAGTTCTGAGCCTTACAGCTGTGGTTTGGGGTTGGGACAACGAGCATCCCCTTGCGTTGTGATCCACGGTTAACGGTCTAGCCCACAAATGAGCACCAAAAGTAATTGCTTCATTAAATCACTACAAACATTGCAAAATGGCAAAAAAAAAAAAAATCTATCCTGTTAATAAGAGCATGTTGTTCTATTGGGGTGTTTATGAAAATGCAAAAGAAAAGGGAAAAACCTTTAAAGGCAATTACTTTGAACGTTTTTGTTGCTATAACGACGAGATGCAGCTCTTGATGAGCTGTCATTTCCTTAATGTTGTTAAAAAGTTTAGTTGCCATAACAACAGAATGCATTGTTATTTTCGGTAACTGATACTTTCGCTTTTTACCCTATGCGTGTAGAAGTTGGGTTTATTGTGTATGAAATATTTAACATCCATTTCATAGAGCTGATGTGCCAAAGCGCGTGGTTATTGCACTCCAGCACTTAGTTTTTTGGCACTTTCCTGCTCTGACACGAAACGAGGGCTGCTGGCACCAGGGGGTTGTGCTGGAGGTTGGGAAACCATCATCTTGACCCTTTTGGAGCCTTTCTAGAAAATCAGCCACTTGTCAGCTTAGTCTCCTGAACGCCTATACATTATCCTTTGGGTGATTTCCACCTAAATAATTTGGTTCCTATTCAAGAAGACGTAAAATTGTCAGAGTATTTATATATTCTCAAACCCACTTCTGTTATTAGGGGTATTGGCTCCATGCTTTTATACAGAAGAGACAATGCATTTTGATGTCACTCTTTTTTTTTTTCCATACGATATCAGTTTTGGTTATCAGGCCTCCTATTTGCTGAGCTCTCCTATTTTCCACTGGTATCAATCCAGGCAAGAAGGTATTTGCCAGGGGTAACATGCTGGGTTGGTAAATCCTGCATTTTAAAGGTTCATGGTTTCCTTTTGGGGAATTACTTGCGTCTGGGCAAGGAGCTCATATGGGTAGTTTGTACTTTAAAAAAAGAGTTAAGACAACCCCAGGTAAGTTGAGAATGAGGAAAGGGAAAAATCAGATCCTGAGGCAGAGCTCAATGTTGTAGAAAAACCATGTTTGTGGCAGTGGTGACAGCTTTTCCCTGGCTGCCCAGAGAAACCTGCAGCAAATAAATAAAAACGAGGAAATTATCTTTTCCAATTGTTTTTAACTCCCCAATGCGATGCTGCTGCTGCCTCCTTGCCTTGGCTGGATTTTCTCATCGTGTTTGCACCTCCCCCTTCCCCCCCCTCTTTCCTGCCATCTCTCATTTTCAGACCAAGGGATCAACCCTGGTGGTGGGATTGCTGGAGACGGCGGGGAAGGACACTCGGGCTTTGGGCTTAAGTGGCTGTCCTGTTTCATCCCTCTGAGACAAAAGAGAAGGGGATGGGACAAGCGTTGTGGCTGGGGGGTTTTTCCCAGTGGTGGTTGGTGTACGTGTCTTTGCTTTGGTCCCATGGCCTATTTCTTGGGAGAAGAGACCGACCCCCCCCTGGCTACAGCCTCCTTTCAGGGAGTTGGAGAGAGCCAGAAGGTCTCCCCTCAGCCTCCTTTTCTCCAGGC
>JAOQGM010000002.1:984248-1001656 GCA_027564225.1 Gallinago stenura
TAGAATTTTTCGCCCTGTTACTGGCTGGTTTTACTTAGCTCTACTAGATGAAAGGCCCAGGGGGGCCCCGCCGAGCACCGCCGCCTCCCGCAACGACACCGGCCCGGAGCGTGGAGCCGGCAGACAGCCCGGCAGAGCCAGCCCGTCGGGCTGGGTCACCTCCCCGTCTGTTCCTTATTTCCAGGCATTTCCTCTCCCCCGTCCCATTTTGTTCGGCTTGGATGCTGCTGAAAGGGAGGGCTTGGCAGCGCCGGGATCTGGATTCCTCTTTCTATGAATAATGCCCTTATTAAATTTGAACATATTAAACAAACAGACCAGCCCCAGTTCCTGACGGTCTCCTTTTGCGGGGCCGTTCCCAGGCTCAGCTGGAGAGGTAACATTCCCAAACACTTAGGCAGCCCCAACCTCTGGACGGCCCTGCCCCATCCCCTGCTCCCCAGCCAGGATGCTCCCGATGGATTCCCAGGCTCCTCTCGTCCCTTCTGCACCCCATTCCTGGCCTTTTTCCTCCCTGGGGGTAACTCCCCCCCAGCGTCTGGCTGCTGCCCCGAGTACCCCATCTCTGCCTGGCCTTGCCACTCGGCACAGAGGCACCTTGAGAAACGGGGAGATTTCTAGACAAAATGGAGCGCTGGATTTTCGGTGCCTCTGGACCGAGGGGATGCCCCGGTGCCCGCTCCGGGAGCGGGCCTGTGGCTTCCCGTCACGCTGCCGTGGGGCTCAGCTTTCCAGGGCACTCGTGACTCACTGCCCGCCGTCCCGGGGTGCCGGCTCAGCCCTGACTCAGCTGCTGAGTCACCGTCTGTCTCGGCGGCCACGGCTGCTTCAGCCCTGTCCCGGGAGGGCACAGCGTGGATGGGCGCTACTGGGATGCCCCGGGAGGGCACAGCGTGGCCAGGCACTACTGGGATGCCCCGGGAGGGCACAGCGTGGCCGGGTGCTACTGGGATGCCCCGGGAGGGCACAGCGTGGCCGGGTGCTACTGGGATGCCCCAGGAGGGCACAGCAGGTGCCTGTCCCATGGGCACGTGGAGCCCGTCCCGCTGAGGCAGCATCCTCCGGGGCCGTGCCACCGGCAGCGCTGGCAGCTCCCAGCCCAAGTGCCCTCGAGTGGCTCGTCTGGTCCTGTGTGACCCCAGGTGGGGACAGTGCTGGTCTCCAGGGGAGAAGGGTTCCTCATCCTGGGATGAGCTCCCTAGCTTTTTCGTGGATCCGTTCCTGCAGCCTCCGATCCCTCTCCTCTCGGTGTGTCTCTCCTTGCCCCAGGGTGCTCTCCGGAGCTGGGGGGGCTCCTCAGCCAGCTCCATCCCTGCAGGCACACGGAGCTCAGGGAGAGCCTGGGATGCCGGGTGCTGCTGGTCTGTGTCCAGGCTGGGTCCATGGTGGAGACCTGTGGTGTGGACGTGGCTGATGCCCTGCGGTGCCCGGTGCACCCGGGGGGCAGTGAACCCCAGAGTTTGCATTCAGCACTAGGTAGGGGGAAGCTGGGTGAGAGTGGGTGCTGGGATCCCCGCTCCATGGCATGGGGAACGCCTGCCATGTCCATCCATGCCTCCCCGTGGCCACTCTGCTGTCTCTCGTGCCCCTGCCACCAGCTGAGGCTCCACTCTGTGTCACGGAGCAGGACTGGAGTAGCAGGAGGGCTGCGTTTCCAGGTGGGATAGTAGGGGGAGGCGGATGCGGGTCTGCCTCGGGCACCAGGTGTCGGAGGGGCTGGGGGTTATGCCACCAGAGCTGGTGACTTGGGACAGGAGACCTGGCCTGCCTGTGCTCGTGTTTCCTGGCCCATGAGATGGGGGGTGGGTTTCTGTGGGGCTGAAGGGCTCAGGGCTTGCCCCATCTGCCGTTCCTCCACCGGGGCCGTGCCCGGGCAGCGGAGGTCGAGGGCCACCCTGTCTGCCATGGGAGATGCTGGGCTGCAGGGAGATGCTGAGGACGTGGCTGGACCAGGGGCTGCAGCCAGAAGACCTGGCTTCTGCTGGGTCTCCTCTGGAGCAGCGTGGGGATGTGGGGGGTGAGAGTGGGGATGCTCGTCCCCCCTGCGCTTGGTGGCTTTGGCTTTGTGTGGCAGTGCCAGCTCCAGGAGGGAGCAGTGGAGGGCAGGGGCTCGGTGTGCCGCCTGGGACAGGGACACCTTGGATGTGGCCCCTGGCATCCTTGTTCCGGTTCCTCGGGATGTGTGGAAGCAGGGGAGGGATGGGGGGGCTGCCAGCCAGGACCAGGCAGAGGAGATGGTTTGGGGATGGGGCGGGGGGGGGGAGCACGGCTGCCGGGGGGCCCTGCCGGTCCTCGGTGCTGCCGAGCTCCGGTGGCGGCAGCCCTTCCCGTGGGGCTGGTATGGAGGGGCCGTGGGCTGACTGCGGGGGCTGCCGCTGATTGGGCCCCATCCCGCTCCCGTCAGAGGGCCGGGATGACGCAGGGCGGCCATGGCAGCGCGCAACCCGTGGCTCCCGCGCAGGCCGGCGGGCGAGCGGGGGGCCTGGCCACCCCGGTGCTGCCTCCCGGCACTGCCGTGCACCGGGGGGACCCCGCAGCCTCCGACACTTCTCCCCCGCCATGCTCAGCTCAGCGTCCCTCCAGACTCCACATCCCCCCCAAACCCCCCCACTACGGCTGTGCAAGGATGGGGGGTGCCCCCCACAGCTGCTGGGGGGCTGGTTGCTGCCTGTGTGCCAGGCAGGGCTGGGGCTGAATCCCTCCTGGGGGGGGGGGAAGGGGGGGGTATTTGCCAGCTTGCCACCACTGCTGGCCACAAGCAGGGCTGGAGTGACCCCCGGGGTTGCCCCCCACCGCGGTGGTGGTGGTGCTGGGCGGGCAGTGCTGGCACTGGCAGGCGTCCCCTCCGCTCCGCCGGCTGCCAGCGGCCCCGGAGAAGGGAGCTTTGTTCCTTGGATGTTCAGCCCAGCCGTGGCCCCCCGTGCTCTGCGGGCACCGGTGCTCCCCGGGTGGGTGCTGGTGGGGCCACACGGTAGGGACTGGAGTGGGATGGCGGAGGAAGGGGCAGCAGTTTGGGGGGCTGACTCTGGGGAGTCCCGGGGGGGGCTGAGGCCCCTTGTGCTGCCCCTCTGCCATGGGGCACACACAGGCAGGCACTTCCAGCAGCTCCCCCTGAGCTGGGGTAGGGGATGGCAGGATCCCCCCCCGGCCACAGGGCAGCACCCCCAGAGCATCCCCTCTCGGTGGGTCTCGCCCAGGGCAGGTCACGGCTTCCAAACCCCCTTTTCTCCTTCCCCAGGGAGAACCTGGGGCTGCCCCATCTCCCTGCAGGTTCTCACAGCATCTCCCCACTGGCTGCCCCTGGGGTCTCCTGCTGTGATGGCAACTCTCCCCCTGCTCAGAAGCCAGAAACATGGGGTGCAGCCCCCCACTAAGTCGGGGCAGCTGCACCAGTGGGGACTGGGGAGCACAGCATCCCGCTGGCTGGTGAACCCAGAGAGATGTCCCGGTGGATTTGTGGCACTGAGGTGATTCTGTTTGCCCCCAGCTTTGCTCCTGGAGCTGCGCTGCAGCCCCAGTCTGTCCCAGTTAGCTCATTTCCCAGTTTGGGGGGAGCGGTGCAGGGTCGGCTGGGACCCAGCGTGGGGTCCTTCCTGGTGGCACCACTGCCCACCATGGCATGGGGACAGCTCTGCTGTGGGATGCCCTGGACTCCTCAGCCCCAGGCAGCCCCAGCTGGTCAGGGTGGGAAGTCACCAGCTCCCCGTGGCCCCCCCTCTTCCTGTGGCCCTGCTCATCCTGCAGCTTCTGTAGGGAGTTAAAGCCAAACGCTGGCATTTCTCGCGGTGCAGAGGCAGGGAATTGCCAGCCAGCAGCCCTGGCATGGTGGTGAAGCCCCCTGCCCCGATGGGGTGGTGGGACTCACCCTGGTGGCAGAGGGTAGCGAGGGGACCCACTGCCTCGCAGGGGACTCCCCCCGGAGTGGTCCAGGCTCCTCATTTCGGGGTGCCCAGGCTTGCAGTTGTCACCGGTGGGGGTCCCACCTTGCCAGGACAGCGTTGCCCCATGGAAGATCTTCTTGCTCCAGCTTATCCCTGGCTGGGAAGGGGCCCTTTCCAGCATTGCCCTGGTGGGACTCAGTTATCTGGTGCCTGTGGTGTGCTGAGAGCATCACGGAGGGTCCAGGCTCCCATAGCTGGTGGCAGGGTTGGTGGGTGACACAAGTGATGGCGAGGGTGGGGGCATTGGCATTTGGGGAGGTCTGGCTGCCGCTCCCTGAGCTCCATCCCTCGGCCCTGCCTCCTTTATCCCGGGGATCCCGGCCGGGGGTCTCTCCTCCGGGGCTCCCTCCGCGGTGCCTGCAGCTCGCCCTCCTCGCCGCCCCGGCTCCTGGCTGGCGTGGAGCAGCTTGGCCGCGCCGCCGGGGTCTTGGCGGGGAAAGCGCAGCGCAGCCGTCCCCTCCACAAAGCCGCACTGTTCAGAACAAAATCCGCCCAGAATCGGGCTGCATTTTTGTCAAGTGATTCATCGGCACGTGAATGGAAAAGGCTGGAGCCCACTGAACCCAGGAACCGTTCCCTGCGCCTGCAGCCGCGGGGCCGGCGTCGGAGAGTGGCTCTCCGGTGAGGATTGCACCCAAATTACGCCGCAGCTGGGTGCGGGAGGATGAGGGGTCTTGGGGGGGGTCAAGGGGTGGCCGGTGCCTGCGGTGACCCAGGCCCTGTGCTGTGGGCAGGGATGGAGGTGACACTCGCCCCCCTGAGCTCCCCCAGCCCATGGTAGGGGCTCACCCCGTGCCCGGAGCTTCCCGCACAGCCTGGGGATGTGCCCAGGCATCCCGGTCCTTTCCCGGGAGAGGGAACACCACCGGGAAAGCCCCGGGTACCGGCAGGCATCGTGTCTGCCTGCCCCTCACCGAGTGAGCACCCACAGTGACTGAGAGTAGCTGTTTTGGGGAGTCTGTTCCCCCAGCCCTGGCTCATGCTGGCGGCCACCCTCTCCGGAATAAACTCAATTGGCATTTACTGGTACCCACGAGGGGCAGTGCCCCCCCTGACCTTCAGCTTAAATAGCCCGTCTGCGTGCCCCCGTGGTATTTATAGAGCACGGTCAGATTCCCTCTCCTTGCCATGCCAGGCTAAAGAAGGCAAGTGTGTCTGTGCCAGGCTGGTGGGCAGCCCCTGGCTGCTCCCACCCCAGCACTTTTTGGTGGGGGGACACAAGCTGTGTCCCCAGCTTGGCTGGCACTTGCCCTCCTGCCCCCCCTCCCCCGGGCAAAGCACAGCTCCCCGTTCCCTACCCCATGGCCTGCATGGGGAGTGGGGCTGGTAGTGCCCGGGGTGCCCCCTGAGGGATGGGGAGCCCTGCCAGCCCCTGCACCCCAGCTGTGAGGGTGGTGAGCAGGAGCTGCAGATTTGGGGCTGCCACCATCCCCTGTGCTGTCCCCATCCCTGGGGCTGGCTGGGACCTCCCATCCCCGCGCTGTCGCAGGGGGCTGCAGGTCTCAAAACAGGGACCCAGCCCCCACACACCTGAGTGGCTGCGGCCACCGTGACCTGCACCGAACTGGCCACCGTACCCTGAGCCGGTGACCGAGGGCAAGCTGGCTGCCCGCCCTGCCTGCCCCATGGGTCGCTGCCACGTGCCGAGCGCTCACATGCCGGTCTGCGTGTCCCCGGGAAGCGCTGGCAGCGTGACCACAGGGACCCTTCATGGCAGAGCTGTCCCCAAGCTCCAGGGCACTGTGGCATCGCTGGCCCCGGAGCACCCCAGCTTGTTCCCTGGCACCCAACGCTGGGTTGCTCAGAGCCGGGGGGGGTGGGGGGTCTCTTGCCCTCGGTGGGGCTGCCCCCTGGGGACCTCTCTGCCTCCCCTCGGTGTTTTTCCGCTGCCCCGGCCCTGGGTGTCCCCGGGTTGTTTCCGCAGGAAGCGATGCCCCACGGCCCCCCCCCCCAGAGGATGTGGTTTCTGCGCCTGCACAGTGTGAGGCTCCGGGTGCTGGCACCAGGGTCTGGTGGGGACCCCTCTCCTCCCACCCCAGAGGCAGCTGGGACCCCTCTGTGGTGGGACGGGGACCTTCACCGTGGGGGGTGAAGGCAGCCAAGGTCTAGGACCTCCCCGTTCCTCTAGGATGGAGTGTGGAGGGGCCGGTGGGCTCCATAGCCCCTCTAGGATGGGGTGTGGAGGGGATGGTGGGCTCCATAGCCCCTCTAGGATGGGGTGTGGAGGGGCCGGTGGGCTCCATAGCCCCTCTAGGATGGGGCCCTGGTGGGGCTGGGGATCCCGGCATGAGCTGCCTCTGGGGGCACTTGGTGGGCAGCAGAGCTGGTGCCATGGGGACACAGCTCCTGCCTCCCTCTGCACCCAAAGGTGACCCCCCAAATAGCTTCCTCTGCCCTTTTCTCCTCCGGTCCCACCAGGCCACATGGGCGCTTGGCCCAGACCCTCGTCAGAGACTGGTTTAATTAATGACAGTGGGCAAATACCGGGGTGCTCCCAGGATGCTGCTGGTGGGTTTTCACTGTCCCAGCGCCATCTGGGTGACAGGCACAAGCCCAGGCAGGGCCAGCCTGTGCCCACGGGTCCGGCAGGGGCTGGGCAGGGACCGAGCCAGTGGTGGCCAAGGGTGACCCGTCCGTCACGGCTGGTGGCAGTGGGGCTGGACAATCCTGGGGGGACTTTTCCTTATCACCAGCCATGGAGGTGCTGCTGCAACACTCCCTGCACCATCCCATGCATACCAAAGCCCTGTCCCTTTGGGGACAGTATGTGACATGGTGTCCAGTTCTGGGATCCCCAGTTCCAGAAGGACAGGGAACTGCTGGAGAGGGGACAGCAGAGGCTACAAAGATGGTGAGGGGCCTGGAGCATCTCTCCTATGAGGAAAGGCTGAGGGCACTTGGGTCTTTTTAGTCTGGAGAAGACTGAGGGGGGACCTGATCAATGCCTATAAATACTTAAAGGGTGGGTGTCAGGAGGATGGGGCCAGTCTTTTTCAGTGTTGCCCAGGGACAGGGCAAGAGGAAATGGGCACAAACTTGAACATAGGAAGTTCCATCTAAACATGAAGAGGAACTTCTTTCCTGTGAGGGTGGCAGACCCCTGGCAGAGGCTGCCCAGAGAGGTGGTGGAGTCTCCTTCTCTGGAGACATTCAAACCCCACCTGGACACGTTCTTGTGGGACCTGCTCTGGGTGGACCTGCTTTGGCAGGGGTTTGGACTAGATGATCTCCAGTGATCCCTTTCAACTCCATATCATTCTGTGATTCATTCTGTCCTGAATAATGCTGCATCGTTGCAAATTTTGGTTTCTGTCTGCTCCCCTTTACAGATTGTTTGTGGACAATCTGCACAAGCACAAGCCCTACCACAGATCCTCAGAGGACTTCACATGCAATCCCTGCCCACAGTGCAGAGGGATTGCTGTTTCTCAAACACCTCTGGAGAAGGCTGTTGGTACACAGCAGCACCTTCACTCCTATCACAAGGCAACTATATTTTTGAAAGCCTTTTTGGAGGACTTGGAACAGCAGCTCAGCACCCACATGTGCAAGTATTGCTTTACATCAGGACCATGAGCAAAGACCAGGCTGGATGGGGCTTTGAGCTACCTGATCTGGTAGGAGGTGTCCCTGCCCATGGCAGGAGGTTGGGACTAGATGATCTTTAAGGTACCTTGCAACCAAAGTCATTCTATGATTCTGTAATCAACCCTGTCATTTTCATCTTGGTGCACATGCAGACTTGCTTCCTGTCCCTCTTCCCCCTTCCAGCCTAGCAAAGGCACATCTTACTCTGCTCTCATATTCGAGGTCTGGTCCAGTGGATAAAGCTCCCTAATGAACCAGCACCCACCAGGCTGCCCTTCAGCAGCACTTGGATTTCAGATGCCACTGGAGGACAAGAGGAGGGAAGAAGCTTCTCCTGAACCACTGGCCCTCCTGTGTGATCCACCAGACACCCACTGGATAGGAACCTTTATCAGGATTGAGACATGAGCAAGATGGTAACTTGCTTTGGGCTTGCCAAGTACTCAGAGAACTTAGTAAGGTGTAGGAGGCCCAACAGACCTCACCAGGACTGCTGTACTTGTAGTCAGGATTCTCCAAGGGAGCCCAAGGAGGTGGATGCTGAGGAACACATTTACTGAAGTGGTTTAGGGCCTAAAGCAAGATTTGCTTCTGCAGACATTAGCCTGTCTACATGTTAGATGTCCAAAGAAATTCACCTACAATCCCACCAAAATCTCCAGAGGTCAACCCCTGATCTCTCCTTAGACAGGATGAATGATCCAAGGAAGTCCTGTCTTTCTCCACTGACCCCAGGAGAAGCCAGACCAAGCACCTCAGCACAGGAACCAGGCTGAAGAGATGATATTAGGAGAGAACCCCATGGCTCATAGAAATTGAGAAAAAAAACCCCACACAACACACTCTAAGGAACAGCTTTCACTGTTCAGAACTAGGTGTCAACCAATGGATGGATGCCTGAACATATTTTTACATCCAGCTGTCACACAGGCTCTGGGCCTGAACCAGCTTCGGCTGCTATGAGGACAGAAGAGCTGGCAGAGATTGTCCATCCTCCAGACCCATGCAAACATGCTAGAGAACTTGGCTACCACCAGGGCCTCTCAGCAGAGATGCCTTCTGCCAGGGAGGAAGGAGATGGGGTGATGAAGCAAATACCTTTGGCAAGCTCCGCAGAGTTAATGCCACTGATTAGCAACAACAGAGGGCTTCAGAGGCAGCTGCTGCTCTGCCGTTAGCCAGCCAGCCTCCTGAGACAGCCCAATTAGGGGTGAGGGCCTGCCCTGTAGATATTGGATCTCCTGGACACGGAAGCGGCAATGCCAGCTTCTTTATCCCGCCTGATGGATGGGAGCCCTGCCCAGTCGCATCACAACCCCCTACCATCGCTCTGGATTTGGAGGCTGGGAGCAGGTCCCTCTCCCGCCCAACCCTGGTGTTGCTTTAACAATCAGAAGGATGGAAAAACAAAAGCCTTTACTGTCTATTGTTAAAGTTTACTGTCTAATGTTTTAATAAACAGTCAAGTTCTTCCTCCGATCATTAAATCAGCAGTAAAGCAGGATGGAGACTAGTTTATGAGATTCCATCTGCATCACCAACATACAAATGTGAGGTCTTGGCAGCTGCAAACCGCTACTCCCAGTTGCATGGCTTCCTGCCCACGTCGAGGGCTGGATCTGCTGCTGGTTTGGAAGAGGTACAGCTCATCCTGCCTCATGGGAGATGAGCAGAGAGTGAGACCTCTCAAGGGCCCTTCTCGCCCAGTCACAGAATCACACAATGGTATGGGGTTGGAAGGGACCTCTGGAGATCATCTAGTCCAACCCCCTGCCAGAGCAGGGCCACCCGGAGCAGGTCCCACAGGAACGTGTCCAGGCGGGTTTGGAATGTCTCCAGAGAAGGAGACTCCATCACCTCTCTGGGCAGCCTCTGCCAGGGCTCTGCCACCCTCACAGGAAAGAAGTTCCTCCTCATATTTGGATGGAACTTCTTATGTTCAAGTTTGTGCCCATTCCCTCTTGTCTTATCCCCAGCACCACTGGAAAAAAGACTGGCCCCATCCTCCTGACACCCACCCTTTAAGTATTTATAGGCATCCATCAGATTCCCCCTCAGTTTTCTCTTCTCTCACGTTTGTGCATGAAAATGTGCTTCCAATTCAATAACCTTCATATTCCAATGGTCAGGTTACAGAAGGCAATCAGAAGGACTTTCCAAGACTAACCTCATTTTTAGAAAATAAATTGAAAAAGAAAACAAAAACAACCCTGAGAGATAGGTGAAGGCTGTTCTTGGTTATTCAGGGTGGATAAAATGGGCTGAACTAACATAAAGCAGGGCACTATTAACGATTTTTTAGCCAAGACGTGTGTTATCAGAGTAATCAGGGACATCTGTTTTTCTCACGCTCTGATTACAGTCTTGCATTCTACAATTGGCAGCTTCTGTTTTTATAGATATGCAAGAACTTAGTGCTTCCCTTAACAGATTTCTGGTTTTAATAATTGTTATTTTATCTTGTTGACAAGCTGGAATAGTTACTGTGTGATGATACTTGGGACTGAAGTTATTTCTGAGTCTTAACGTACCAGAAAGCCAATAGCAATATATAATAGATACATAATATATGATAATACTGTTGTAAGACATTGTTTCTATCAAGCACCTGAATTTCCAACAACAGAGAAAAGAATACATCCAAAACTTGGATGCCTTTGGCACCACGATGGATCTCAGAAGGAGATGCCCATCTTCACTTCATGCTTTATTCAGCATTGGCCAGGGCACTCATTCTGTTGCCCAAATCTTTTTGTGCCACATCCACAGATGTTAATTATTTCTGCGGAGATGGAATACCAAAATGGCTTTAAACCCAGAAGCTTCTTTCATGAAGGGTTCAATCATATGGAATGCTATCAGCCAACCCAGTGGAATTGAGCCTTGATGGTCCAGATCCCATTTCTCTGTTAAAGTGAGTCTCCTCTCACCGGGATCAGGATTTCAGTGAATTTTTTTGGCTTTGAAAATCGGGAGGATTATAATAAAATACAGTGAAAAACTAAATAGCAATTAAATGATATGTGAAGTATAAAATCCAAGATCAAGTAATACTGTAGGTTTGATATAAAACAATTAGCAGGTGTTTGCTTTTTGTCACTGAATGTTTGAGTAACGATTACTCCATTGTAAAATAGCAGGCTCATCAAATATTTGTCCTGCTGCATGTTACTTTGTGTTCTTTCTTCTATTCCTCAGATTTAATAACCTGAATATATTGATGATGTGGGTTATTAAAAATGGCATCTCATTAGTGAAATAATATTTGATTTTGCAGTAGCTACTTTTAAAAGTATGTTATTGTCGTGTAGTAGGTACTTTGAGACGTATCTCTACGGGATGACAAATCTCAGGCAGCAGGAGAAGGAGCATTGCATTTGATGGGCAGACATTGTCCAAGCCTCATTTGCTTCCCCACTCTTTGAAAGAAGGGGCTATTTTCGGAGGAGTTTGGCTCAGTAAGCTGGGAAAGGCAAACCAGTTCTGTACCTCATCATCTTTAAGCTGCTGCCATCCATGGTTGGCATGACTGCTGAAGATTGTCAGACAGAAAGAAAAACCCAACACCACAGCAGAATCTACCATCAGTAGTTTATTGTATAGACTGGGCATTTTTACAATATAGCCATCCAAAACCCCTGCCAGCAGAGCCCTGGAATAAGAACATGGACAGAAATTGGCTCCAGTGAAAGTCTGGCAAGTCCAAATGGAAGTGCCCCAATCCAAACAGGTTGATGGTCTCCATTAGTATTTTGGGGGACTCTGGGTTTTTTCACCCTTGGCATATTAGCACATAATCTGCGTGATCACAGCATTCCGGCCATCCCTTGCTAAAAGTGCAACAAGAAACGACAAAAGCGACAGGTTTTGTCTTTGACCCCGATTTCCAACACCAGAAAAGGTGTTTGCAGTTGTGTGGAGCTTCTGGGAGGGACACAGAGAGGTTCCCTGCCTTCATCACCTCTGCACAGCCCTCTGCTTTTATTGCCATGGTTAATCCAGGATATTCATACTCTTGGGGTTTTTTTTAATCAAAATTTGTGTGTTTTGAGTTGTGAAGAGTGTTGTGAGCATCTTCTGAAGACCTGTGACTGTTAAAAAGGAGAATGAAGGCAGCAAAATGGAAAGCTCCATGGAAAATAGAGCATTTCTATTTTTCATTATAAGGTGACGTTCTCTGAGCTGAGGCTTATAATTTAGGAATGAGGTCTTGAGTTTGTGATATATTGTGCTGTGAGAAAGTCAGCCTGGTGGCCTCTTAAAAAAAGGCAAGCTGAGCACTAGGAGAGAAATAGAGATTTAGAAAGAAAAGAGAGAACAAAGGTCTTTCTGTACCTCTGTACATCCATGGCTTGCTGATATCGTGAATACTGCACACACTTCTGGCTCTCCTTCTCAGAAAATCTCTAGTTGGACTGGAGAAGGCTGGAAGAAGAGTTAAAAGGGTAATGAAGGCATTTAACAGCTTCCATCAAAGAAATACCAAATACACTTATCACTGTGTGATCTAGAAACTGCAACAGAGTTTTTGTGAGCGAGGTCTGTAAGATCAGGAGTAACACAAAGTCGCAAGGACAGATCAGTTTCTCACTTCTTCTAGTACAGGAAGGTGGTGGATGAAGCTGCTGAGCAGGGTGCAGGTTCAAAGAACCAACAGCACGGGAGGAGATGGACCTTTGGTGTAACCCAGTGTGGACATTGAGGTGCTGGAGCATGTCCAGAGGAGCCTATAAGGCTTACACTGTCAAGACTTACAGTAACTTTCAGCTCCAGTATCATGTCCATGCACGTCTTTGTGGACCTGTCTAAGAGCTTACGGCCACCACGACAACCCCAAGAGGCATTATTAGATGGAGAAAATTTTGGAAGAACAGCGTCGTTCAGGAAGATAATTCCGCCTTGCTCTGCTCTCTGAAATGATCCATGGTCTAAATATTTTCTAAACAGTTTTCAGCAGAGCCAAGCACCCAGCCCGGTTTTAAATTCTCTCTGCTGAGCCTGTTCTACCTGTTCCTGGAGGAATTCCTGATGCTTAGGAAGGATGTTAAAAGATCTATCCTAAGTGTAAGCGTCTGGGAAGCAGCAGGGACATCCATGTGGCCATCAGTCTGGGCACCTGGGAGATTTAACCCCCTGGTACTTGTTTGGGATTAATCTTGGACTTCTGCACAAATGAGGCTCAAAATGGACTAAAACCAGTTCAAATGGGCCAGTACATAATGTCACTGATATTGATGCCGGGTGAAATAATGGGAACATTTCTACGAGATCCAGCTGACGCCGAATTAAAGGCTAGACATATTTGCAATGCCAATGAGCATATATTTATGTAAAGCAGAGTTGGCCAGAGATGCCTGGTTTCTTCCTGGGGGAAGATTTGCATTTGTTGCAGATCCAGGGTGCTTGGTGCTGCTCATCCTTTGGATTTCCAGATCTCGGCACAAAGGCAGAGCACGTGCTTGGAAACTAAGAGTTTCCTGATGAGAGAGCGTAATCAAGTGGAGGTTCTGGGCATAGGTCAGCTCTGCATATTTCTTTCTGATCTGAAAATAAATACCCAGCACACCAGTGGTGAAATTTCCAGGTGTCTAGAGGAGCATTGGTATTTGGAGCATCCAAGTCAGGACGAGGATGTAGTAGTCATGTTGCTGTCTCAGATCTGGCATCTCATACACATGATCGTGGAGTCGCTTACAGCCTTCTGCTCTTTTAGTTGCACTTTATAGGAAAATTGGATTTGCAATAATCTGGTAAGACAAACTACACTTAAATGCACTCTCTGGAACAAACGCTGAGCGGCTGAAGTGTGATGCTGACGGTCCCTCCTCTGCAAACCTAGCTCCTCCAGGGGATTATTGAAAAGCACAAACATGCACATTTTTGGAGGTTACATTAGCTACTTTTCTCAAAGAACTTTGGGTTAAGTCTATCCTGAAAGGGCAACATCTTCATGATAAAAGAAAACCACTTACACCCTTCAGCACTTTTTTATTGATTGTCCACAAGGTGGGCAACGCTGATTTAATTTGACAGAATTACCTGATGTCTGTGGCACAGGGCTGCATAGGTTTTACAGCTAGTGCAGGGGAGAACTCCATGAATACATCTCAAATGAAATAATTTTCCCCCAATGACATTGTTTTTCCATTTTTGTGTGTGTGTGTTTTGTGCAATTGAAGCTACAGTGACAAAGACAGCAGTAACTCAACCTGGGAGCTGTGGCTGATCCTAGAAAAAAAAAACAGTGTTTCCAGAGGATATTTTCTGGTTGTACCTTTGAGGAGAGAGGGGAAAGGCATCAGCATTTAGGATCTGTAGAGCTCTGTACTGTGAAATACACAAGAGCATGGGTTCTCATCTGATCCTTTATCTTGTTTATATACTAGATTTTTCTCTTATTTATTCATGTAAATGCTTTTGAAACTGCAACCTGCAGATGGAAACAATTCTTCCCAGAAAGAGTGGTCAGAGACTGGAACGGGCTGCCCAGGGAGGAGGTGGAGTCACCATCCCTGGATGTGTTTAAGAGTGGTTTAGATGTGGGGTTGGGGGATATGGTGTAGGGGAGAACTTTGAAGAGTGGGGTTGATGGTTGGACTCGATGATCCCGAGGGTCTTTTCCCTTCGAAAAACTTTGAAAGCAGATCTTTTGCAGTGGTCAGAGAGTTGGAATCATAGAATCATAGAAGGGATTGGGTTGGAAGGGACTTTCAAGGTCATTGAATTCCAACCCTGGGCAGGGACACCTCCCACCAGACCTCGTTGCTCCAAGCCCCATCCAGCCTGGCCTTGAACCCCTCCAGGGATGGGACAGCCACAGCTTCTCTGGGCAGCCTGGGCCACCGTCATCACTATTTCTGGACAGGGACCCGATCAGTCGGTGAGACACAGAGAGAGATGGCCGGAGTAGGACCACAGATGCAGCCTGTCTTCTCAAGGGTTACTCTTTATAGCTTTTGATCAGAGTAATTGCAGAAATTTGACAAGCTGTGAGGCTTGGGTAGAAGAACAATTGGGTTTTTGGCTTTTCCTACACAATCTTGGTGTAGGAAGGAACGAAGGTGTGTGGGGTGTTCCTTGCAGTTATCTGAATTGCCTCCCATCAGTGGAATAACGCCATAAACCATTTTTTCTGAAGGGTCATCGAAGAGAAAGTGGGGGGAAAAACTGAAGATCCAAACTAAAAGCAATTGCTTACAAGTGCCAGACCTCAGTAAACAAACTGTAGCTGCCTTTACCTCTTTTCTGTTAAAGCTTTGTTAAAATAATCCCCATTTGAGCGTGTATTGAAGAACCGTGTTCAGTGAAGAACTGAAGAACACTAGAGTATGTGCTTTGCAAAGATTCAAAGCAGTAAAAAAATAAACTTTAAAGATTAAGTTCTCCCTGGCCAGAGTCACCGAGGCCAGTAATGTACCTACCTTATCCTGGCAACAAAAGCATGGTAAGGAATAACATGGAAAACCAGGCAGTTATTGCTGTGGCTCTGGCTGTGTCCCATCTCAGCCTGATTTCCTTCTTCATTTCATAGTGGGATCTGGCCCACAGATCCCAATGAACGGAATATGTGGAATCCCAAGGAGCTGTAAGTGCATAAATAATGCTGCTGAAGCCTAGTTACTTGCTCTCTTAATGTATACACGCTCCTATGTGTTGCTTTGGATCCCGTCCAGCGCGCTCCACGTCTCTTGGAATTGAAATCTTAGGGCATAAACACTGAATGAAATGAAAAACCGTTTCCCTGAATCGGAAGAAATATGTGCTGTGAAGGTATTTGAAGCACAGCTGTTACAGGCAGTTAAATGTGTAACAGTAGGCATCATTTAATGTTAATATATATATAAAAAAAAAGGACAACAGCAGATTTCAGAGTGCAGGCAGGAAGAAATGACTGTTTCAATAAGGTTTGCCAATTTGTTGGATCTGCTTGTTGGAGCACTTAAAGGAGGTGTGATGCCCTCTCTCTGTCGGATAATAAGTTCAAGCTCCCATTGATTATGGGAGAAGTAGGTACCTGGAGCTGCTCCAGCATACTTGGAGGTGTAGGCTACACTGCTCAAATTGTTGGAAATGAGCCGTAAAATGCTTTCCCTATGGATTAGGAGAGTGGATTCTTCTTTAGAGTCTGCCTCCTCCCTCTTCCATCTCGAAATTTGGGTGGATGCTGCTGCATGCTGAGGCTCATGGGCTCATCAGCATCGTGTCTGCCACAGCCTCTCCTAACTTTCCCTCTCCCGAATTTACGTTGTCCTAAGGTTTCTCCAAGTCTGGTTTTCCGTGTGGTGGCCACCTTCTTTTGCCTTTACTTCACACCCTCTCCTTACCTTTGTGTGTTATGCCCCCGTGCTTGTCAGCTCACTCTTTCATGTCTTTTTCTTTTTCACTAACAGCTGAGCTCACTGCTGGCTCCCACACCTAAAAAAATCAAAACAGATCCTGAAGAGCAGCAGTGGCATTTAGTTAGCTCCAAAGGAGATGAGGAAACTTTCCAGGGTAGGCAGTTTTCAGTGTGTTTTAACCTCAATCACTGCTTGCCTTTGGGATACAATGTCAAGTGGTATGTGAATTATGAAAAATCTCTGCTGGCTGGGGACTGGAGAAATTTAAATATAATTAATAAATGTTATTATAGTAAGAAAAAAAGACACTTAAATATTCAGTTTTTAAACATGATTTCTGATCACCGAAGTGCTTCAGTACAGCTGAGATTCGTGCTACCACAGTGGGTTTTAAGTTAGCAGCATTTTTCATCAAAGTCGAAACGATCTGTAATGATGGAGTGATGCTTCTGGATATCAGCAAGGGATTTTATTTGATGTATGAACTAATCAACAGCCATTGTAGCTTTACGCCCCTTAGCGACTTCAGTAAATGCATCGGAAATATTTTTTTTCCCCCAAACTGTCCCTTGCAGCATGCATTGAAAACCCACAAGTTTATCTAAGGAAATACAGTATTATTTTCTTTATTATGTATTGAACGTCTTGGAATATAACTCCCTGTGAATCACATAACATCCACCGTCGGCCAAAGGAGGTGAACATCTACCTCCAGGCAGGCAAAATGTTCTTGTGACCTGGGTTGGGTGGTTGTAGGAGCAAGATTTGGAGACTCAGGAGAATTAATTTTCCCGTATGTTGATGTGCTGGTACCTTCGAGTGAGGAATTGGGGTCTTCTCCTCCAGGCAGGCTGGTGGGTTTCCTAGGGTTCAGGGATGGAAAGGGAGCCACCAGCACGTTCAGGTGGCACTAGTGCATTTTGATGTGTAAACATATATTTTTATGTGTAAATAAAGCTGCAAAGACTCCGCGTGCCTGCTGCAGAAAGAGGGGGTTAGCCCATCCCCGATTTGGGGAGGATTAATCTCCTGGATGAAAGAAATTAAGCAAAGAAACTGCAACTTTATTATTTGTGTGCTCTGGGGCTGGTTCATTTTTCCTAGTCCTGTGTGCAGGTGAGTAGAGCAGGGCAGAAAAGCCATGGCAACAAATTTCTTTATATCCCTCGTCCCTTCTGCTGAAAAATTCCTTGTAGTTAGCTTTTTTTGCTCTTTTATTCTGCCAACAAGCAGCTGTACTTGAGCAGGCTTTATGCCCTTGGTATTGCCAGGGGCTCTGTTTGCCTCAGGTCTAGTTCAGAGCAGTGGTCCTGTACTGAAGGGAGTCCTCTGCTCGTCCCCACTCAAGTGTGTCCCGTTGCTATGCAAAGTGGTTTTGGCACGTACCAACTAGTTTTGTTGAGGTGGAGTCTAACCTCCCAGAGCTCCCACCCACGTGTGATCCAAGTGCTGGTGGATCCTGATCTGGTGAGACCTCATCTGGAGTACTGTGTGCAGGTCTGGAGCCCTCAATATAAGAAGGACATAGACCTGATGGAGC
>JAOQGM010000002.1:1041703-1066877 GCA_027564225.1 Gallinago stenura
ATCTCCCCTCCACCAGCTTAAAACCATTGCCCCTTGTCCTGTCGCTATTCTTCTTTGTAAAGAGTCCCTCTCCGGCTTACCTTCTTACTTATCCTTCAGTTAATTCTCCATGTTTCACATTGATCATTGTGAATTATCAGTTACTATTTTAGCTAGCAAGAAAAGTGTGTTAGTTTTTCTACTCCAATTGATCTGTGGCCTAACACCACTATCACCTTCTCTCAACTAGTGTGCTGTCTATCATTATCACCATCATCTCTCTTGGGAATAAATCCTGTTTTTTCCATATAGGTTTCTCTCTAGTCTTCCTGAGCAACCCTCTTTGCTAAAGCTCTTCTCCCTTTTCTCCTTAGCCTGTCCCAGGGTGTTGCTCTCACTCACCTCTACCACTTCTGGTCTCTTAGTCCTTGAGCTACCTCTCCTTGAACTCTCCCTCTTTGTCTTTGAGGTTTGCCTTGACCTTTTAGCCTCTTCATCCCCATCTGTATCCTTTTGAACTTTCCAGCCTTTTCAGCATTTTTTCCTTCCTCCCTGTCTCATCCTTCTGAAACTCCTGTTTCTTCTCAGAAGATCGTCCTGCCCATTAATCTACTTTTATTTCTCTTTTCCTGTTTCTTTCCACATGAGGAAATGAAGTTCTCCCCCACTGATAGCATTTCTGCAGTTGATCTCTTTTGGTGGCCTTTTGTGATACCAAATAAACGTGTGGTGGCAGGGCTGAGCTTCCTTCTCCCATCCCCTCATCCTTCCTTTTGCCCGTTCTCATCCTTTGAGCGTCTTTGCATGTGGTCTTTCTCCAAGAACATCAGGGGGTTCAGTCCTTTTTGCCCAGTCACCTACTTTGTCCCCTCTTTCTCCTCTTCTCATGTCAATCTTCACTACGTAGCAGGTAGATAACCCACTTCCAGTGGCTGTGCCTCCAAAAATTAGCACTTTGGACTTCTACCATATTCCTACAAAAGGATATTGGGCTGCAGGCAACAGCTGGGGCATCTCTTGGTCTTCTGCCCTACGTGCTCCCACTCAAGGAGGTTGGCATTGACCTGGGTGGGAGCAGCAGGGACAGTGTCAGGCTTGGGGTCAGGATGGTGGTGGCCCATCCACTAGCTGGTGGCAGCATTTTGTGGCTTGGTGTGTTTTCCAGACAGAAGGAGAGAAGCAGATGTTTCCCTCAGCACCGCCGAGAAAGAGTAGCTGAGAGGGAGTTGCCTCCTGGGCTGTTTGCAGCTTAGGAAGCCTAATTGCTCTCCAGAAACAGTTGTCAGGCTGCATCACAGCAACAGGGGGGATGGAACGAGAGCTAAAGCGTGGTTTCTAATGCGTTGTGTCTACATCTAGAGAAAATTAAGGCAGGAAATTTCTTTACCAATACCGTATTACACTAAATTATATCTTTTTTTAGATTCTCTTTCCTCCTCTTTCTCCCTTTTAAGTGCACGGTGCGTTTAGGAATCAAAACTGTATCTCAGGTCTTCATTACAAACCTTAATGGATTCATCCAGTCCAAATCAACATGGCTCACTTACTGTAGGTGTCTCATCTTCTGCTTGGTATTCTGCAACATCCCCTCATCTTATGGGGGGCTGTACAAAAATCTTTTGAAGCTCAGCAAATCTTCATCTACTCAGGACAGCTTCTGCTGTTCAGCCAGCCCCATGGGCATTCAGGAGCCTCTGATCGTGCTCAGGTTTGCTCAAAACAGTTGGTTTGGAGACTGTGCTGGGAAAGAAAGCTGAAGGTGACAGCAGGACTTGCCTCCTGCCCAAGAAGTTTTATAGTCATGTCAGATCAGAAGATTCCAGCAAAGTAAGAGTTGAGCAAACCTCATGATTATATGGGAGAAGAGAGAGGAGCCTCCTTTCACCACAGGACTCTTCTCTGACTTTCAAGGGGTATGAAAAAGAGAAGAAGTAGATGAAAAGGAGGTGGGGAGCACCGAAAAGGCTCTTCCTGTAACAGTGCTGCCCACTGCCTTGGGTGGGAGGAAGATGGTTAGGAGTGGGAAAGGAAAGAGCCATAAGTTCCTTCCATCTTGTGCATGTGTCTTCCCCTTTGAACACAGGAACGTGGGCCAACGTTTGCCAGCTTGGTCCCTTATACATTGTGTTGCCTTTTATCTGTCCCTGGAAACTCTGCTTGATGCGCACTGGGTTAAAGTCCAGCAGAATCTAGAAGAAAGTAAAATTGGAGCAGAAAATACAAAATTGTGTTTTTCACGACTAGAAGATGATACTGGTGAAGTTTACCTCTACTTCATGCCCTTTTCCATAGTGTTCCTCAGTATAGGGGACTTCTTTGATGAGACATCTTTGTTTAGTGTCAGTCTTGTTTGAGTATGTACCTCACAAGTGGCACGTGGACCGATTTATCCACTGTTTATTACCACGAGGGGAGTTGTGTTACGGTTGGATGTTCTGGTGTTATGACCTTAGCTTTTGTATTGTAAAAGAAACAGAACTGATCAGCTGGGTGTTCTGGGTTGTGGAAATACCAGAGATAGGATGCTGCTCCTGCTTTCCACGTGAGAAATCAACCTTCAGGAAGCTCACAACTCTAATGTCATATTTATAGGTCTATACAAAAGTCTTGAATTCATGGTGAAAATTCAGCCTGTGTTGCAGGACCAGCAGTTTCACCTAAGGAGTCACCAGAGTTGGAAAAATCACACTTTGAAGACTATCTTTTTCTCTAAACTATGTTGAGTCACTGGAGTTACTCTTTTCTACAACTTCAGTTTTTATTATAATTTCCATCACCTATGTCACATTGTCCTCAGCTGTGTTGGTGGTACCACCCAGCAGCTCATCTGGGAGAGGACTTGTTCCAGCTCAATTCTTGAATGTCTTGTATGTCTGTGGGACACAGAAGTTGGAGGAACTTTTGAGAAAAAGGAAAAGAAGGAGAGGGTACCAGCCTCAGCTGCATCCCTACCCATGCAGTGTGCTCCCCTCCCTGCTGGCTCTCTACTCAAAACGGTGAAATTCAGATTCATGGAACAGAAGTGCCAAACCCCAGAAGTAACAAACAGGAAATTACAGCAATCATTTAACCAAAGAACTTCATTTTAGGAACATTTATTGCAGCTTTACACTTCAGAAATGTCAAAGGACTGATGTAGGACTGCTGTTTTATTCATTTTGTTTTGTACTCAGCAGAGTCGATGTAGGCTGCATTTCTGTTCTCTTCAATGAAGCAGTTGTTGAATGTATCTCTTTGACTGCTCCCCTACATCCTCTTATATTCCTTTCATCCGGAGAAATCCTTGTGACCGACTTCTCAGAAGCATGTGTTATATCTTGATATTAGGAGGTGTGCCATGAGCTGCTTGGTTGGGTTTTTTTAATCTAAGGAAAAGGCATTTCTTAGCAAACTGGTTAGAATCATAGAATCATATAGGGTTGGAAGGGACCTCTGGAGATCATCTAGTCCAACCCCCCCACCAGAGCAGGTCTGCCTAGAGCACATTGCACAGGAACGTGTCCAGGTGGGTTTGGAATGTCTCCAGAGAAGGAGACTCCACCACCTCTCTGGGCAGCCTCTGCCAGGGCTCTTACCACTCTCACAGTAAAGAAGTTCCTCCTCATATTTAGGTGGATCTTCTTATACTCAAGTTTGTGCCCATTTCCTCTTGTCCTGTCACTGGGAACCACTGAGAAAAGATGAGCCCCGTCCTCCTGACACCTTCCCTTTAAGTATTTGTTAGCATCAATCAGATCCCCCCCCTCAGTCTTCTCTTCCCAAGACTAAAAAGACCCAAGTCCCTCAGCCTTTCCTCATCCCTCCATCCCTCATAAGAGGGATGTTCTAGGCCCTTATTCACCTTTGTGGTGAACTGCTGTGCCTTCTCCAGCAGTTCCCTGTCCTTCTGGAACTGGGGAGCCCAGAACTGGTCCCAGTGCTCCAGATGGGCCCTTCCCATCAGAGGATGTAAAAGGCCTCATCCACTTCTCCATTGTCTGTAATAAACACCCACAATAGTGTCCCTCATATTGACCTGCCCCTTAATCCTCCCCCACAGGCTCTCAACTCTCTCATCTGACACCAGGGAGGGTTTTAGGGACATCTTCTCACTCCCTATCCATTCCTTGACATAAAGGGCAACACTTCCTTCCTCGCCTCTCATCTAAACAACCTGTAGCCCTCCTTGTTTACTCCTCCTTGTTTGATTTATAGCTTGGTTTGTTATCAGATTCTCACCTCCTCACCTCACCAGCCTCAGGTGAGGACAGATGACCCCACCATTTGGGGTAATTTGTATTATTCCCTCCTCTGGACTTGAGCATCCATACCCAAGCAGTCCCTTTAGGAGCATTAAGACTGTTGTTGTTTAGGGGATGCTTGTGTGGGAATTGGAAGCAACCGGTAAACTGCAGGACACACCAGAATTGGAGAAGACACCCAGACTGTCCAAAATGAGTCCAGGAGCATGTTATTTTCTCATTGCTGTCACAGTCCATTAAGGAGCCACAGTGAATCAGGGCAGTACCAATAAAATCTTTACCAGAAGGTTTTACCAAGGCGACAGCTTTATTACAAAAGAGCTCTGACTTTAAAATACATATTCAAACACCCAGGTTGAATTCAAATAGCTTGATTTTTAAGGAGGTTGAGTAAGTTTGTAATCCGTTAGTGAGAAAAATTTCCTGCAGGAGATTGCAGCTCGGTTAGAGCCAGCTGAAGCTGAAAATAGGGGTTGGCAAAGCCAGGTTGCCGTAGGGTCATCCCCAGGTTTCCAGTTCACAACCATCTGGGATGGTGGAGCGATGGTGGGATGGTGGAATTAATGTACTAAATTCCTGCTGGGATACCCCTCCTCGCATCAGCCTGCACTTCCTCATCCCCCAGTGTACAGTGGCAGGTGGACACGGGCAAAGCTGCTCGGCAGCATCCCTTGGTCTATGGGATTTATCCTTCCTCATCTGCTTCCCAACGCCATGCTGCATAATGACATTGAACTGAAAGACTTGAGTTAACCCTTGATTCCTATCAGCAATGCATCTTTCTCCTATTTTAATTTCCCACTTCCTTAAATTCAGTTAAAGTCCCCTGTTTGGGGGGATGTTGAGACATCTTGAGTGTCAAAAGTCCGATCCACCCCCATCGCCTTGATTCATGGGACACACTAGCAGAGGACCACACCACCATCATGTTGCCCTTTGGCCATTGCAAGGAGCAGCGTTTTTAGATAATTCACAGGAGCAAGAAACGTAGTAAAACCAGGGAAACAAAGTTTCGTGGCTCCTGAGGAAGTCAATCCAGAAGGCTAATATTAAACCTGCTTGAGTTTGCAGCATTTTTCAGCAAATAAACATTTTTTAAAATGCTATTTTGTTAGCATTAATGTTATCATTTCAGAACCGGAGAAATGTTTAAGGCAGAAACAGAAGTATTTTGAAAGCTGCTTATGTTTGGAGTTCAGCCGATGATTCTGTGAAATTATTTTTTGTAAAACCACTAGCAAAATAACATATTCAGATGTATTTTTTTTTTAAAAAGAAATGCCCCTCGGGGGAGACGGATTATACACTGGGCACTGTCATCAGCCTTGTGTTCCCCTCGCTGGTTTGCGTGTTGCAAACCTCACTGCAGGGAGTGAAGCTCCTTGTTTCAAAGCCACCTTTGTGTTTCTGCTCCCCTGATGTGACCTTCAGCAGGGTTTTGGCCTCTCGGTGCCCCACCTGACATGGGTTACATAGCCCTCCACACACAAACATCTATTTTCCGCCTTTTCCCAAATGTTCTCAGTATAAGCCTTGCGGTCAAAGGCATCCAGCTAGAGGAAAAATAATGTTTTCTGAAGGTGAAGCATCAAGGTTTCTCCATGAAGCTTCTGTCAACACACGGTTGGGCATTAAAAGTGTCTCAGTTTTTGATGGTGCCTGGTAACAGAAGCTCCAGTTGAAGTTGGTGACTGACAAAGTAAGGTTGGTGGACCAAAGCCTTCACCTAAAGACGGGTGTCTGCTGTTGTGAAGCTCACGTTTTCTCTGTGCAGTGGGTGAGGTGTCCACCACTGTGCTGTGGAGGAGGACTTCATCACAACGCAGTGGCACGCGAGGAGTGCCAAAAGCAGGGCAAGGCCTCCTAAGCTCACGTGGTTGGCACAGATGATGGTGGCACCATCCCGCAGAGTGCCCATTGTTGTGTGTGTGCATCTGGCCACCCTTGGAGGGGCGTCCATCTGAGCTGTGCTTCTCTGGCTGCTCCCACCATGCAAAGTTTTGGCTGTTTAGGTGTAGTGTTGGGAAGGAAGAAAGGTGACTTTTCTTCCAATTAGTGGAATACTGTGAGTTTGAGCTGTGAATTGTTTCCGTGCACCATGGAGGGTTGTGATAGAAACCTTTCTGGGAAGGATGAGGCGCAGAAATTCACATTTCAAACAGCCGCATCTCGTTCTAGCCACGATGTCACCATTGCAAACAAAGAAGAAAAGAGGGAGAAAGCATATGTAGTGTGTGATGCTACACTTGTGTAAAGGCTAGTGGAGGAAATTAATTGCAAAAAAGGCTTTTCTGAAAGAGATGGTATCAAGTGATAGCTGAGAGCATCCCACCTGGTTCGTACGTGTGCTCAGACAAACCCACGTGTTTGGGTCTTGTATAAGTGGGAGGTGTTGGTTGGTCAGGACTTGTGTCTGCTATTCTGTCTCCATTGTCCAAATGACTTTTAATTCAAAGTGTTGGTTTATATGGGAGGGCGGAAGCATTTATCAATCCATAGTGATCTAAATTTATATATTTTACTTCACACGTGAAAGTGGCTGAGAGATGATGAGGGCCTCCCTTGCACAGGGAGAAATACTGTATTTTCTGTTGATCTACCTGGCCAGCCATGGAGGGAAAAGCCAGTGAGCTGTTCTTTTTAGGAAGCCATATATAGTTTTGGCTAATCATCATTGGATTGTCATCATTACTGGCTCATTTTGGAGATCTGAGGCTGGAGGTAGGTCAGAAACGAGCTCTGACAGCTTCTTCCCATTGGTGCTTCCTGAAAGGGGGCTGCACCAGGAGCACAGAGCAGTCACTGGTGTCACTGGGATGGCTCTTGGCTTGTCAGTGGCCAACAATGCAGTATTCCAGTTGTAGCCTCACCAGTGTAAAGAGGGAGAATGACCTACCTTGACCTCTTTCCTACGCAGCCCAGGATCCCATTGGCCTCTTGGCCACAAGGGCACGTTGCTGGCTCATGGAAAGTGTGCTATCTACCAGGACTCTCAGATCCTTCTCCTCTGTAGTGCTTCCCAGAAGATCCATCCCTAACCTGTATTGGTGCCTGGGGTTCTTTCTCCCCAGGTGCAGGACCCTACATTTGTCCTGTTGAACCTCATGAGGTTCTTCTCTGCCCAGCTCTCCAGCCTGTCCAGGTCTTGCTGGATGGCAGCTCAGCCCTCTGGAGTTTCAGCCACCCCTCCCAGTTTGGTGGCATCAGCAAACTTGCTGAGGATACACTCTGTCCTCTCGCCCAGATCATTTATGAATATGTTGAACAGGACTGGACTTCTTCCCCTCTGCGTAAGGCATACCCCTCCTGTTCCCAGCAGCCTGGTGTCCTGTAGATCATCCCATGATCAAAGAAACCAAAGTCCTGCTGGTTACACCAGCCTCAGAGCCAGGAGTTAATCTGTTGTCTCTCCCTGTTTGTCCCCTCATTGATGCCTGCAAGTGGTGGGATGGAGGAGAACACAACTTGTCCTCCTGATCCCTTAACCAGTTGTCCAAGAGCCCTAAAGTCCCTCTTCATTGCCCTTGAACTACTGGTGGCCACCTCATCGCTGCCTACTTGAAATACTAGTAATGGAGAGTGACCCAAGGGCTGGACTAGGGTAAGCGGATGTTTCTGTATATCCCGAATCCTAGCCCCAGGGAGGCAGCTGACTTCTCTGTGGGATGGATCTGGTCTGCAAACGGGGCCTTCTGTTCCCCGCAGAAGGGAGTCACCCACCACAATTCCCTTCCTTTTTTCCTTTGTGGAGGAAATCCTAAGGCGTGGGGGTGGCTGGCTGGCTGTGGGCAACTCACTACATGGATTTTCATCAACATCCTCATTTACCCAGTTCTCCACTTCCAAAGCCCCATACCTATTTTACAAGTGTAACTGGGAAGGTGAGGGGGGCTGGGGAGGGTTTTGCTTGCCTCTTCAAGGCAGGACCTTCCTCCATTCCTCATTGTCCCTTGAGTCCCTCTCTTCTGCCTGGTGACAGCTGGGATGGAGGTCATCCACCTCCAGTAGAGGTTCTACCTGATGCCTGTGCTTCAAGGTATGACTCCACCAATCGATTTCCCTTTCACTGTCTCTGATGTTTCTAAGTCTTTCTACCTCTTCCTTCACAAGAAGATTCCGCTCCCTCATGAGATTCCCGAGTCCTTTTGGGTCTCTCTGCTCTCCCTCGGCTTCTCCATCTCCGGGATACATAACTTTCTCATGGTTAGGCTTATTTCACATTCGCTTCCTATTAAACCATTCTAGTTAAGGACCTGTTCTTCTGTCCCTGAGAAAGATAATTAGAGCTCTCTCTTTTTTGTTTTGTTTTTTTTTTTTTCTTTGAGTTTTTTTTTTCCTGACACATTTTTTCTGTAAATACAATGCTGCAGCTTTGAGTTTGGACTTGAGCCCCACTGGAAAGACTTGGAACCTTTATTTTCCAATTATTTAAATGCTTATAGGAATTAAATCATGTGTAGGGTAGCTACTGAAATTAGAATTAGAACTTGCTTTTTAAGGAAACCTTCGGATGTGCTGCCTGTGCCAAAAAAGCAGAAAAACCAAGACACTTTGTTGGTTTTTTAAATCACCAATTTTTATTTTATCACTTTTTTTTTTTAAGGAAGAAACTAATTATTGGAGCATTTAACTATCCTCTGATAAAAACATGAGTGTTTGAGTTGCAAGCTTGGCTTGCACTCTGCTTCCCTCTGTATATCCCTGCATTGCTAATGTTGCAACCCCTTACTGGTTTACACTGGGAAAATTTTTGATAAGGAGAAGATGGTCTTGCCTTACTCTTTTAGACTGTGAAAAATTTTTATTAGGTAGGAAAATGGGGTATTAGGAGACCATTTCATATTAGGCTTATTGAAGAGGTTATAAACCAGCTCTCACTCTGTAGAGAAGTACCTTAAGGGCTTGATGTTACTTTATAAAACAACGGTCTAGTTACCATGACAAATGCTCTAAATCTTGTAGCATTTATAATTCATTGAATCTCAGCCTTTATCCCTATTTTCCAAAGCTTATAAAATATACATTCACAGCTTGGTGGTATATGAGTGTTTCCAATAGTAGTTTCTCAACTTTATCATCGCAGTTTCCTTGAGTGCTGACTCTCTCAGACTTTGAGTCCAAGTTGGGATCTCGATGCCTGTCTCTTAAAACCCTTTTTTTTTTTTTTTTCCCTCCCCCTGCCCACAGAAACCCTTAGTAACTATTCTCTTTGCTGCCTGGTTGTCTCGACCCTGGCAGGTTGTAGAGCTGTATTTTTGCAGCCTACGTTTCTATTCAGGTTTTCTCCATCCTGTCTTTATGCTGGATTTCAGCTGTGATTTTCTGCTGGAGGAAAGCAAATGTAAGAATAGTTAATACAGTCTAGTCAACTCTTCCAGTGAGGAATTCATTTCTGTGTTTTGCTTTAATTTTGTTGTAGCCTTCAGGAGCTACGTCTTAAAAACCATGCTCAAAAACCTATCTGATGCTTAGGCTTCAGTGAAATCTATCTGAGGTATTAAATTGGTTTTCATCACTGAACCTTGGTATTGCTTCTGAAAACACAGCATTCTGTCCAGAGTCCCTTTCTCTTGGGACAAAAGTCTAAAACCACAAAAATTCAATTTCTAATCCCAAATCTGGAGTATTACACTACTTGCATATGTTTTCATTTCTGTGCTGACTGCAGGGGTGGGATGGGAGTATTATTACCCATTTTAAAGCCATTCTGGAAATTCTTTGACCATTTACATAGAGGGCTTTGAAGGTATAATTTAAAAAGATGCCAAGAAAATGTTATTCTCTCCATCAGAAGGATTCCCTTCAACAGAGCCTGGTATCCAAGAGCTGGCTAGAACTCAGCCTTTGAATTTAATCTCGTAAATGCAAATCCAGAAGCAGCAGTGGGGTCAGTCTAAAGCTAGTAGAGACACATTGAACCTGCTAGCTTTACTGTTTGGGTGTGTGTGTGTGTGTGTAATTTTAATTCAAATATTATTCCTTTGTGTGTGCCACCACACCACTCTAAAGCTGTAGGGATTGATTTTCCTCATACTGTTCTTAGAATGTTGTGGGTTTTTTTTCTGGTTGAAATGGAGCTTATGTTGCAAAAACTAATCTGCTGAGCCGTGAATATGGGAAACATTTGCCAAAGCACTTCTTCAAATGATTTTGTATGGTGGTACTATATGTACCTGAGAACATATCGCTGCCTTACACGCAGCTGGCTAAAAGCAAGAGACTTGTAATTATTTTTATTTGCATGTGTCGTAAGTGAGCACTTAACACACTCTGTATAGTGCTTTCAGCCTAAAGAGAAATCACTTGGTTAGAAGGGTGAAGCTCACAGCTGAGTTGATTTGTCTTAGAAGAGGAGGATTTACGAGGAAGAGCATCATTAGAAGATGGGGAAGGACAGGTGGATTCAAGCAAGAAGAATTGCGGTAGGGCCAGGTGGAATTAGCTGAAAGAAATGGGCTGGAATACATAAAACCAAACATGTGGATGGCAAGAAAGGCATGGAGAGAGGTGTCGGTGAGGAGGAGGTCAAGCAAAATGAAAGCTCTGTCTGATTGGGCACTCAAGGAAGGACTAGAGGAGTATGATTTGAATGTTGGAAGAAGGACTTACAGTATTTTGAATGAGACTAGAGCCCGGGGGGGGAAACAAACCACAGCAGAGAAGAGGTGCTGAAGTAAGGGGCAGCTTCAGATCCTTCAAAACTCAAACTTATTCTTCTCCCATTCCTTTTGTGGAAGCCTAGGGGTAAGGTTGGGAGGACTCATGGGTGGGAGTGGTTGGAGGACTCATGGGTGGGAATCAGATATGGCAGCAGGACTATGAGTCTCAGTCCTAAGTGGTTGGTGCAGTTGTAACTGGTGGCTACGACCAAGAAATGGCCTTTTTGGAAGAAGCTTTTGCCCTGTTGAATGTGTTATTTGGCCAGAAGTTGAGAGTCAGCTATTAAGGCAGCATCAGCTGAAAATTACACAAAAGTCATAGAAGCAGTAGCAGTTTAATATGTCTAACGAGTATGGGTTGCACATGCTAAAATTGGAAACCTTTTGACCAGCATTTTCAACCATTAGATTTTTGGGAGCCTACAAGATTCCACTTGAAGAGGGTGTGATCCCCACACCTTATCAAATCAGGCCCTTTCAAGGAGTCTCAACCTGGATGCTCAAAAATGTGCATCCTCAAAATCTCCTATCTATAAAAACTCAACATAAGAAGTAAAACTCTGTGAGTTTGTGTCCATGCTCTCCTTCAGACTTTTTTCCTTCTTTCTACTCTTGCACGTGCAAATCAGAAAAAATGTGGGGGTTTTAGACCTATCAGAGTCCAGGCAGGATCAGGGCAACCCACAAGTTGGGTCGTCCTGACCTACCTTCTCTGGTGCCTTTTCTGAAGACTGACATGATGATATTCGGTATTTGTGATTCTGAAAAATGTCTTTTTTATTTTATTAAACTTCTGGAGCACCTGAAGAGTATTAATTACTAACAAACTGCTGTGACATTCTTATTTTATTTAACTAGATTTTTTTTTTTTTTAGGTTAGTGAAAACACCTACAGCCTAATGATACATATTTTAAAGAGCTAACCTAATTAATTCCTTTAGTTCACTAAGATATTTTTTCTTTTTCCTTGGACAATTGCTTTTCATTAATATCCCCACATACGCAGTGCTCCCAAGCCAAAGATTTTTTTTCTTAGATGTGGCAGATATAGCTACATAAGTCTTTACCTATTTATTTTCATCTTGGGCTCTGTTATCAGTCTGTAAGTGGCACCAAAAAGGTTGAGTGTAAAGATAAATAAATAAATAAAATACCCTTGGAAGAAAAACATCTCAAGCTTATCCAAGTTCTAGGATTCTGAGTAATTCCTCTGTCTTAGCTCAAATCCATCCTTGCTGTTGTTTATACATACTCTGGGATTAAAAGATCTGGCAGACTTTGCTGGGGCTTTGTGCTTTTCTGTAGCTTCAGACAACACCAGAGCCCAGGGAAGATTTTGGGGAGGTTTCTCACAAATCAGTGCTGGGGCACGGCAGAGCTGGCACCCGCAGCCCCAACTGCGGGTTGGTTAACCAAGCCCTCTGCAGGGGCTTGGTTAAAAAAGCCCAGTTTGATCAGTAGGAGACAGGGGCAAAGATGTTGGGTGGGAAGCTCTTGGGTTCCTCTGCTCACTGCTGGATGGCTGTTTGTTGAATTTGCAGGGGGTGGAACATCTCTGAAGGAAATGGAAGGGTTTGAGGGGGCTGAATGTGGATGTAGAGTCTTTATTTAGAACATACCAGCTCTTATTTATTTATTTTTTTGGTGGTGTATAAATGCCCATTGATTTTGATGGGGTAATGCAAGGGATGAAGCTATCCCATCAAGCTTAGATGCAAGCACTGATAATTTAAATACCATAAATTTCACAAGGGATATTCCACAAAATAAGGCAAAAAAGACTGAGTAAACTACTATAGTAACAGGAGAAGAGCAAAAATTATTTGTTGAATAAAGCCATTGCTAGCAAAGCTGAAAAAATACCAAAAAACAAAAATACCAACCAAAATAAAAAATGGAAAAGAACTGTTTTTATAGCTGACATATTAGTGCAGTTTACTTCATGTACCACATTCTCTGTTGAAAATTCCTCTGTCTGGTTTACTTAGTATAAATGGATTTAGGCCATGAGGATAATTCATCTGGGCAAAAGTTGGCACCAGCACAGTAACAAGAAAAATGGGCAAGCCAGAAACGGTTTCATTTTAATTATTATATTTCTTGACACAAGGCAATTTTTAAATCATGGCCAATGTCAGACTGGGATAAAATTGGTCCAGGGTTATGTTTCCATAAGCGTTATCTCGCAAAGCTGCCAACCTATCTCCTGAATAATGGTCTCCTGTTCTATTTGTTCATCTTAATTTTTATTTTTATTTTTTTTTTACAGACGCATTACGAAAGCGGAGAGTATATTATACGACAAGGTGCTCGAGGGGACACGTTCTTTATAATCAGCAAAGGAAAGGTAAGATGAGGCCCTTTGCAGGCCAGTGGGAGGATGATGATGGTGGTGATGGGCTCTGGAGATTCGGTGCCACCCAGTGCTTTCCCTTTCCCTTCCCTGAGGTGCAAATGTTGCAACAGCTGACATTTAATTAAGCTCCTTGGCACTGTGTCAGTAGGGAAGAGTGGCTCGAAGGGGAAAAAATAGATGTCATGCTATTTTACACGTGCTCACAGTGAGCGCTCCGGGGTTGAAAAAAGTCATTGAGTCTCAGTAAGTGACCAAAAAGCTCAATTCTTTTTATAACAATCTACCCTGCGACACTCAATGTTTTCTTTGCTAAGTGTCCCTCTTACAAGGCTGACTTCCAGACTTCATTCCCATGGCTAACGCTTCTCAGCTTCTCCCAATTAAATAAAGTCAGAGAAGTCTGAGCTTTCTCCTTGGGGAAAAAAAAAAAGGTCTAAGATTTTGTTTCCCATAAAATCCTGATGGGATTTTATAGATAGAGGTTTTTTTTCCTTCCATTCAACTTCATTTTTTTAACTGGCCTGATACTATTACACTTGAGAAACTTTTGGGTTCTTTCCACGTAGAGGATGGAGATAGTCAGGGGAATACACAGTGATTTCCCACTGCAGATGGGGTGTGATGCATGGAAAGTAAATATAAATGGATAAATGTGCTTGAAAGTAGGCCAACCCCAATCTCCTGCTTCATGGATCTGGTGTCCACACCAAGGCACGTATTAACGTTGGCCTTGGGTAACTGAGGGTAGCAAAAACCCCATGGCATCTGTAGAGGAAGAGTGTGGGTGTTGTACACACCATTGGGCTGTTTCCCAAGGCAGCTGCCAGCTCCTGGGTACTAAAAGAGATTTTTACCATCATCTACCATTCTCTATCTCTTGGAACTAATCTTCATCAGAAGAAAAAACGTTTTTTTTCAGATGAGTTAGTTAATCATGGAAAAATTTCTGAAATTAAGATAATCATGGGCTGCAGAAAGCTGATGGTATTCACTTATGCCCGTTCATTTCCCTCTACTCAGAAGTAATATGTAATCTTCTCCTAGATTAAGGACAACAATGATGCACGCTTCAAATCCTTTTGGGTTTTGTTTTCCCTTTTTTTAATGGACAAAAATAATGGGAGGGTGTGCCTCTTTCCCCGGTCTCAAAACACTGTTTGAAACCCTTCTTGCCGTGTTGACCAGCCTGTTGGGAATGGTGCTTTTGCCCCACTTGGTCATGTGGATCCCATCCCTTCCCAGCAGTCCTCAATCTTCAAAGAATGGCCCTTGGTTGTAAAAATGAAATTCCCCTTTATACCAGGTGGACAACTGGTTGTTGACCTCAAGTTGTTGACCTTACACCTTGCCTTCAGGATGGAGGAGAAAACCACCCACTGCTCCAGAGCCCCGTGGTCCTGCTTGAGATGCTCCTTGGCTTTATCATCTGTGGCCTTTGCTACTTTATTGTTCTGTGACAGCTGATGGCCAGAAAAACAGAGCTAAAATAAAGTGGACACGTGGGCTTGCTGAGAAATTCCCAGACCTCAGCTGGGTCCTCATGGCTTAACAGGAATTCTCGCAGGGAGAGTTAAATTATGCCCAGTTTTCTCTTCCAAACTTCCTGATTTTTCAGAAGAGCTATCACTGGTTGGTAGAAGATGGACGGACTTGGAGAGTGATTAATTGTAATGCTGGTATTGGGACCTAAGAGCCACAATAGTGGCTGTAAGAACTAACCCATGCTAAGGATACAGCCCAGGGCAGGAGGAGTGGAGCCTTGGCAGCGAAACATGGGAAGAATAACGATGAAACACAGAATTAACAAATCAATGGATGCTGCCTGGCACTTGCTGAAGCAGGGGCACGTAATGTCCCATGCTAAAACCTGACTCAGGCATCCTAATAAGCCAGAAGAAATGCTGGCTACAGCTCATGTGCCTGGGACGTCACGTGGACTTTCAGCTTTCAGCAGCATCGCATGAGTATTAGAGTTTTATCAGCAAGAGCTACTTATAAAAAAATCTGCCTTGCCTTTTATGTGAGGGAGCGTATAGTGACAGCCAAGTGAACAGAGGAGGCTTTTTACATTTCTGAGCCCAGCACTTCTCTCAGAAATGCTTAGAAAGACTTTTGCTCCATTTCTTTTCAGCCCATGCTCCATGGATGGTTCTTTAGGAGCAAAATCCTTTTCCCCTTTTTCTCCGTCAACTCCATCCACCACACTTGATCCCACTCCTGAGCTCCTTTGGTTTGTTTATTTTAGCAGACTTCCTCAAGTCCAAGTGAATAGAAATCAAAACCAGGTTCAAAACCCCCAGCGTACAGAAATCCGTTGAAGAATATGTCAGATGAAAACAACTTGGTCCTTTCTGCTTGCTAAATGCTAAATGCTCTACCCCTGTTCTGTACCTTGCCTTCACCCAGAGCCAACGTGTGCCACGCTGGGCCATTGTACAACATTTTCCCTTTAAAAGCCAGGGCATGGCACCAATTTAATGCCGGATTGTGCAAGTTCTTCAAATTGTACAAGCTATTCAAATAGCTTCTTGCTTTCAGCCACATGGAAATCACACTCCTGTAGTCCCTTCACACTCGTTGCTTAGGAGCAGCGGGGCTCACGGAGGAAGAACTTAAAGCTGCATTAATGTTCCTTTTGTTTGTCCAATTTTTTTTTTTTCATCTGCTACAAATCTTCCTGGCTCATCCATTACATGTTCCCTACCTTCATCTGATCTTCGGTGAGTCACTGCAGACATTAAATGTAGTGTGATGTAGATGGGGCGCTCATTAAGGACTGACACCCACTGGTTTAACCATCCGTAAAAGAGATAGGAGAAAGGGCAGGCCACGGTTGTAAATTTAATAGTGAAATGAAACTGGGATGTCTCTCAATCCAAAAGGATGTGTCTGACATCCCAGGATTTGGCTTTGTGAATTTGCATATGCAAAAGCTCTGATTAGAGCTAACCAGCCTGTAAAGGAGAAGCAGGTGAGAGATTTTCCCTTGTGTGCGAGGTACATCCAGAGTTGCTCATCCCAATTAAATTTTGGACAACTCAGGGTTTGGAGTGTCAGTCATTCTCCACTGACCATAAACAAACCCCAGACAACTAGATTTCTAGATGGTTAACGTTGGGAGAGGTGATCCTCACCATGCACTGATAGCAGGTGGTTGTATTTCACCTGCCTTCTCATAGTGTAAGAGGAATGAGTTACCTCTGATAACAGCTGAAAAGGAAGGAGTCATCATCACAAGAACATTCATCTTTCATGGAGCCTTTTGCATCCTTGGTAGGTCATGCCATCCTCAGCAACAGTGGGATGTATTCAAGGATCACCTTCTCCAAGCTCAGGAGCAGTGGCAGCCCAAGAAGGAAGAACTCGGGCAAAAAAGCCAGGAGGCCTGCATGGATGAACAAGGAGCTCTTGGAGAAGCTCAAAATCAAAAAGGAGGCCTAAAGAGGGTGGGAGCAAGGACAAGTAGACTGGGAGGAGTGGCCAGGAACCAGATTAGGGAAGCTAAAGCCCAGGTAGAATTAAATCTGAGCAGGGACATCAAGGATAACAAGAAAAATTTCTATAGATTTGTCGGGGATAAAGGCAAGACTAGGGAAGATGTGGGCCCTCTCCAGAAGGAAACAGGAGACTTGGTCACCCAGGATATGGAGAAGGCTGAGGTACTGAATGACTTTTTCATCAAGAGAAGTGTGGCCAGCAGGTGAAGGGAGGTGATTCTGCCCCTCTACTCCACTCTGGTGAGACCCCACCTGGAGTAATGCTTCCAGCTCTGGGGCCCCCAACAGAAGAAGGACATGGACCTGTTGGAATGGATCCAGCAGAAGGACACAAAGATGATCAGAGGGATGGAGCACCTCTGCTATGAAGACAGACTGTGAGAGCTGGGATTGTTCAGCCTGGAGAAGAGAAGGTTCTAGGGAGACCTTATAGCCACTTCCAGTACTAAAGCCCACTAAAGGGGGCTACAGGAGAGATGGGGAGGGACTCTTGATCAGGGAGTGGAGCCACAGTGGATGAGGGCTAATGGTTTTAAACTGAAAGAGGGGAGATTTAGATTAGATACTTGAAAGAAATTCTTTGCTGTGAGGGTGGTGAGAGCCTGGCCCAGGTTGCCCAGAGAAGCTGTGGCTGCCTCATCCCTGGAAGGGTTCAAGGCCAGGCTGGATGGGGCTTGGAGCAACCTGCTTTGGTGGGAGGTGGGCAGGAGGGTTGGAACTTTTTCAGGTCCCTTCCAGTCTGAACCAAGCTGTGATGTCAGGGGCTTTGTCGTTACATGGCAGCTGGGGCTTATATCCCATACTGGCATGGGAAAACAGAGCCAAGAGTGTTCAGATGATCAGTTACTGTTTTTCTTCTGGAATTATTTCAGAAAATGAAAAGGATCCCCTGGTGGTAAGGAGTCATCACTCAGAGATGTGAAGTCATCTTCTTTTTTTGTTGCAGTGCCAGCTTCTTCAACTTAAGCTGACACTAGGTTATACTACCCATGGTCTTACGGTGGGTAGAAGGTCTGTTTTTCATCAGCAGTAATTGCTTTTCTCTTTCACTGTAAAAATAAAACCATAAGGTGGTATTTTCCTTTAAACCTCAATGAAATTTTCATTTTTGATCCAGCTAGAGGTATTTCCTCCCTGAATTTGAGAGATAGTAAAGAGGAAAGTAGGCATCTTTCATCCTGTAACGCTCCAAACTGTTTCATGTCAATTATGCCTAAATGTAGATTATTTTTGTTATTCCTTTCCCTTAAGTGAAGGGCAGAATTCATGTGGAACAAAGCTAAGAGAAGCCCGTGCCACGGGTCTGTCTGATACACAAAAAATATTTGGAACCATTTCTGCTGCTGACTCCTTACAGGCAATGACTGTGCTTGCGCAGCCAACTCTATGCTTAGAGTTAAAACCCTTCCAAAAAATCACAGTTACTGCATTTTTGCAAGAATAGTAGGTACCTTAGTGGAAAATAACTGCTCATTTTCTTGGACGGTTGGTTGGTGATGCTGAGGGAAGAGCGCAGGACTCTGGAGAATTACGTTGTTCCCACAGGAGATAAGGACTGGAGCTTTTCCCGAGAGATCTGGGAGATGTCAGATCCTCTCTGAACAAACAGGTTTTATTTCTTAATTAAAAGTTTTCTAAATGCTGGCGGGTTTTGCCTTTCCAACAGGTGAATGTTACTCGTGAAGACTCCCCCAGTGAAGATCCAGTCTTTCTCCGCACCCTGGGGAAGGGAGATTGGTTTGGAGAAAAAGCCCTTCAAGGGTAAGTGCTCCTTACGATGTAGCTCTTCTATTGAGATGGTTTTTCAAGGACTTCTGCAGCCTTCAGAGGGCTCTTGCTATTTGGAAGGTGATTGGGAGTAGGTTTATGCGTTTGTGGTCAAACATTGTCACTTGGTGATGCTTGGGTGATGCTTGTTGCAAGGAGGTTGCACCTTAGTGGGGAAATAGCGTTTGTCTTGCTTTTGAGTGCATCTTTAATGCAGCTACCAGAAGAGGTAGCTACTTCAGGCCGGGATGGACACTGGTGAGGCAAAACAGAGTTATGGAAACACAGTTTTATTTTTAAAGCAGTTTAGTTTACTCATTTGCTCCACATGACCCATCTTTGAAAATGATGAAATTATTTGTTTTTCACTTAGAGTATATCATCTTCACAACCAGACTGGATGGGGCTTTGAGCAACCTGCTCTGGTGGGAGGTGTCCCTGCCCAGGGCAGGGGGGTTGGAACTCGGTGGTCTTTAAGGTCCCTTCCGACTCTAACCATTCTATGATTCTGTGATCTTCAGTTGTGTTGCTTTATAACTCCCCATGGGTGTGTATTTGTGATGTAATTAAGCCAAAGCAAAACTCATAGTTACTTGACCGTGAGCAAAACCATAGCAGGATGACAGCCAGTTTGAAGAGATGAGAACATCTTGGCGACCAATGTGAAGGGTCTTAGGGCATGGCTTATGGAAAAGGCATGGGAATTTGGGAAGCCATCCTGCCTCTGGGGTCCTGGTGGGTTGGTTTGCAGATGGGGACCGCTGGAGGAAGCTCCTGCTTGGCACAGAGACCCCCAGCCAAAGGGTGTCCATCCTCCCTTCGTCCTTCTTATTTCTAAAGAACAAAATGCAGCACTTCTTCGTTTATTTTTTTTAAGTGTGTTGGTGGTGCACAGGCTGAAGCAGAAATTGTGGTCTCTGGGTCATGCAGGGAGTGTCTGCTATGGTGACAATTGTAGTGATATTGAGCTACAGTAACAGATTTATATATACATTTTTTCTTACCATCACAATGATTTGAAGTAGTATGGTAGTACCTGTGTCTCATGGGACATAACAGCATCTTCCTTTCAAAAGAATTTGTTTTATTTCCCATGTATATCTCTGCCTCTGGAGGCTCTTGTGTAGTTATTTTCTCAATGTTACAGAAACCATTTCTCCTCTAATTCCCTACAATCCCTGGGGTATGTTTTGTATGCTGATAATTTGCAGGAGCAGTAAAACAATATATATGTGCCTGAGAAGAAGTGTCAAAAGACAATTTTCTTGCTGACCATCCAAAAGTTTTATACCATATTTCCTACTTAAAATAGTGTGTATTTCTGTGATTGAATTGTCCTCGGGCATCAGAATGAAGTAGTGATGCACGGGGAAATGCTAGTGCCTCTTTAAATCCGAAAAGCAGCTGGCAATGGCAGAGCTTTATTTATTCATATATTAATGTAGGAACTGAATGTAATCCCAAAACCTTTATAAGAGGTCTGATGGCTGAGACGAGAATGAGACATCAATAAATAAGACACTGAATTATTGACAATGCTATTGACTTGTTTCTTTTTCTAACATATGGTTGGTTGCATCACTACAGCCAGGGTTAGGGTTCAAACTCCAGAATTAATAATTTTTATTAAATCCTTATAAATTCCTGGGGTCCCTCTCATACCCCTCTTCTCCCTGCTCTAATTCTGATATTCTTTTTGTCGAGTTACGATGATGCTCCTGCTAAACTGACATTTACATTGGTCCTTTTCCCAAATAAAAAACTAAAATTCAATTTTTCATTAACAACTTAATTGCCCAAACCTGTTAAAGTGCTTAACACTTAACACAGGACACCTTGCTGTCCTGCTCTCTCCTTTCTTGCCCTTTCCTTTCTTGCTTCTTACCCGTTTCATTTTTTTTTTCTCAGAAATTTTTTCCCCTGTTGCTACCTAATGAGGTTTGGAGGGCTGCAGGGATTTATTCACTCAGTTCAAATGCTGAGGGAATAAGACCAGTTCTCACCAGTTAGAAAATAGCTGACTTGGTAAATGGTAAAATGGATTTGCATGCTGGTGTCTTCAAATATTTTTGGTTTTGCAAGACCCGCATGCAGCTGCCTTGGCTGTCCAAGAAGGGAGAAGAGCAGGCTGGAGTGGCTTTTATTTTATATTACAATTTAATTGAAATATTTTATTTTTGCAAATAAAAAAACCCAAACCACATCAGTCTGCTTGTCTAGAAAAGCTTTTCCAGTGTCCTTCACTTCTCAGTGAACATAACAGTCACGTTTCATCTTCATCAGACACCTTCCTCACTGTACCCGTTCTTCCACTAAAATCTTACCATCTGCTGACCTATTAACGGAATCGTCTTGAATTTTCTCAGGAAAAGAGAAGGGGATGGGGGATTGGAAATGTTCATTTCTCTATGACACAGAGCAGTAAAGATTTCCAAGGCGGTCACACAAGCATATACGTGACAAACAGGAGTCTCATCTTGGTGTGGCGTTATAAGATAGGCATATATGTACAAAAAAAAATATAAAACGTAATAAATATTAAAAAGTGTGTGTATATATATTCTATAGGATAATAGAATTTAATTTCTTCTTCTCCAGGGAGATTTACTAGTCCTTCTGTTGCAATCACTGTGCTTGGGAAAGAGGCATCCAACCACCAGAGGTTGTTGGGGGGAGTTTGGGGAGCCAGCAAGATTACGATGTAAGAAGGTCAATGGGATCTGGGATGGAAAAAGGATGGGAAAACGAGCTGTACCATGCTGGCTGGGAGATTTAGGGAAAGTTCCCACCTCCAGCGATTTTTCTTGCTTATTGCCTTGACACAAAGCTGTTCCTTGTTTGCCTCTCATGCCAGGGGTCATGATGTGGAGAGATTCATTATTCCCGTTTCAATCCAGTTAGGAACAGGGGAAAAAGGAGAAAAAGAAAGTAAAAAACAGACATAGGGTAGAAATTCAGTTCAGAAGAATGTAATTTTTCCAGCCAGGAGCTCCTTGGGAATGAAGGTGTATACGTAGTGGTGGGGGTCATCATAAAATTGAAGCGTTGCTTCAAATCTTGATGCAGAGGAGAACCGAGCTTCAAAACAAGCAAAAAAGAAAGTCCCTTTTAAATTTGGCTAATAGGATGGAGCAAGTTGGGAAGCACTTTTCATCACCTCTGGTGCTAAATGCCAGGGCCACCGTGAAGTCCTGGGTGTTTCGTAGCCCCTCAGCCTGGCACCTGCAGCACTCAGGGAGCGGGGATGGGGCACGCAGCCTCCAAGGACCAGCTGGAAGTTACTTCAGCCCTTACATCAGCTGCTTTTTACATTTATTGCAAGCGTTGAGTGATCTTAAAATGTATTTCAGCCCTTACAGCTGTGTCTCCTGTCCTCTTCCCCTCCTTGGATAGATCCCTGCCCATAAAGTCAGGGGCAGAGCTGGGAGGTGGGAGTAGGGGGTGATGGCTGATGGGTTCTCACCCTGTGCCCCAAGATGCAGGGAGCACCAGAAGCATTTAAAAGATTGGAACAGCAGCTGTTGGCAAAGCCCTGAAACAAAACCCTCCCCAGAGGTTCTGGAGGGTAAGAGCTCAAAAGCCCGGACAGCTGGAAGCAAAGAGGCAAAGCGACCCCGAGATAGTGTCACCATATGGTCCCCCTTGGGGCTGGCTTTCTTCCTGTAGGCATCTGGCCCTGGCTCTGGTCAGGAGAGGTGGCCAGGTGGACCTTCACTGTGATTGATCCCCTAAGGGCTCAGCCCAGCAGTAATTAAGCGCTCCTCAAATGTCTCCCTGACCTATCCAGGCTGCCTTCTAATGGTTGGGTGCCCAGGACTTAAAGTCCTTAGCTAGGGCATCAATCACTGTAGCACAAAAAAAGATATTTTACGATACTTCTGTTGCAAAGTAAATTATGAAATTTTCATCAGGGCCCTTGTAATTTGTTTAATTAGGTTATTGCAAGCACGTATTGATCGCTGAGGTAGTTGCTTCATTTTCTCCAAGTTCTTCACCCCTTATTCTTCATAAAACACCAGGCAATACTGCATCGTCTTGTGTGGGAGCTCATGGCGAGCGTCTTCAGCCAGTTGCCAAAAGCTCTTCATGCTCCGGGAAGTTTCCTGGCAGGGAAGAAGCTCCCAATTAAGAGACTTATCTAAAAGCCTTTTAAAATGAGTTGGCAGATTTGCCCCAGTGGTTGTGAGGCGTGCTCTAGCTCACAAAAATACAGCTAGACCTTTGCCACCTAGCAAAAATAAATCTGGGTTTGGGAGCTGTGTTGACTTCAGCCCCGCTGTGTATCAAGAAATGAGGGGGAAAGGACCCAGAGGGACAGACCAAGGTGTGTTGGCTCTACCAGCATCCTGTCCATAAGCGCTGCGGTGGCACTGGCGAGGTGAAGGTTACCTTACGCTTTCCCAACACGAATGAATTGATATTATTGATTCTTGTCTTAAATAAGAATATGGAATGTATCACAGCAGGTGAAAGCGAAGGTCTATCTAGCCTTGGTGTCCTGTCTTGTACAGCAGCCAGAATCAATTGCTGAAGAGCATCCTGAACCTGAGCTGGTGGTTTTATAATTTATAATCCTTGGTGGGTTGTCGATTTGTTGCTCATGACCTCAATTAGTTCCACAGTTTAAGTGTGCAGAATGAGAAGAAATGCCGTTTTTAACGTGGGGTTGGTTTTTTTTTTTTTTTTGGATGTGCCATCTGCTCCTCTTACAAGCTGCCTCCAGATGTTCTCAGATGTGCAGTTGACTTGGTAATTTGCAGAACTCCAGAGTCTGTTGTCTGAGACTATAGACGTGGCAACAAGCTATTTCATGTTAAGAGAGAGAATAATTTTTCTTTACAATGCTTACAGTTTGTAGCATCTTAAATGGCTTGATTATATCTCTGAAAGTCAGTCCCAGCTTTTTTTTAATCAGAACCACACTTTTTATCTAAGGATTCTTGGAAGTAGAGTGCACGAACTGCAGCATCGTTCTGCATATTGACAAACAGCTGTTCAGTCAATAATTTGAGGGTTTTTACTAATTTGTGTGCCGGTGATATAGAATCATGGAATCGCTCAGGTTGGAAAAGACCCTTGGGATCATCACATCCAACCATCAACCCTACTCTACAAAGTTCTCCCCTACACCATATCCCCCAACCCCACATCTAAATGACTCTTAAACATGTCCAGAGATGGTGACTCCACCACCTCCCTGGGCAGCCTGTTCCAGTCTCTGACCATTCAAGATATACATAGGTAGCTGGTAGCATCTCGGTCAAGGAGGTGTTGGTGAACCTCACCAAAAAGCCGTGTGGCTCTTCAGATTTGCTCCCTGTGGCGAGTCACACGGGAGCTACTCTTCCAGGGCTTGAAGAAGGTTTGTCGGGGTCCAAAGTGATACAGCAAGGGGAGCAATCGCAAAAAATCCCACCCTCAAAGGCTCTTTGATGATGAGTGGGGGCTTTTCAGCTGCTTGATTTCCCCCATTGTTAAATCTCTGGCTTCCAAATTTCTTAAGTTTCAGGGCAATTGACTTGGAAATGAGATGCAGCTTTCTATGATAAGAAGGCTGAACAAAACCTGCTCCAGTCAAGCGACGGTAAACACCACGTTAAGAAGGAGAAACAAATGTTGGTGTCCTTGAGGGAGATGAGTGAGCACCAGAACTGGAGTCCCTTGTGCCTTATCAGTCCCCTGCCTGGTGCTACATTTTGAGCAGCCGCTTTGCATTTCACCAGCCTGTTTACAGAAAATACAGAAAACACGTAATCATGGCAAATATCTCACTTACTGAAGGAATAAAGACAATTGTACTGATAGGAGGCCTGCCCACAAAACATGCCTTTTTTAGGTTTTGTCACAGAGAAAAAGAAAACAATTGTCTGGCTTTTTATTTACTCCATCAAACAAACAAAAAAAAAACTTCTTTGGGGAAAAATAGCCATTAGGAAACAATTAGCAGTAAATTCAAAATGTCACTACTCTTTTTTTCTAACAAAAAGCTAAATAAATTTCATTTTATTAAATAAATAAAGTTGCTCCAATTTCTACAGGGAGGTTATGCTCAAAGCCAGCTTCATCATTCAAATGTAGTTAATAAATAATCAGGTTGTTTGAGTCTTAAGAATAATAACGGTTAGTTTATAGGAGCTTATTAATAGTTCTGGCTTTTTTACAACTGAATCATAGCCTGGGAACTAAAACGGTATATTTGCTTTCCTTTGAGGATGCAGTCCTACAGAGCAAGCACAATATTTATTGAGCTTAAAATGTATATAACATTGGGCAACAAGATTGTGCCAGATGGAGGAAAGCAGAATTAGCAGGGTTTTACAGTTACGAATATATTCGCCTACACTGACTGCACTGGATGTCTCTGGGAATTTTTCTGGTGTCTTTTTGCCTCGGAGCTTGAAAGAAACCCTATTGCTGAAATAGCTAATGCGTGGGAAATACCACAGGGGTATGATATTGTTGATTTTTATTAAATATCAATGCTGCTAGAGGAGTATTCATATAAAAACATATGTCCTTATTACATGGAGAGTTGGTTGGAGAGGAACCTGATGAACTTCAACAAGGGCAAGTGTAGGTGCTGCACTTGGGGAGGAACAACCCCCTGCACCAGGACAGGTTGGGGGCTGACCTGCTGGAGAGCAGCTCTGAGGAGAAAGACCTGGGAGTCCTGGT
>JAOQGM010000002.1:1067396-1087448 GCA_027564225.1 Gallinago stenura
TTCCTGTGGGACCTGCTGTGGGTGGCCCTGCTTTGGCAGGGGGTTGGACTGGATGATCTCCAGAGGTCCCTTCCAACTCCATGTGATTCTGTGATTATAAAATTTTTCAAATAGCACAGATATTCATTCCTCCAGTCTTCCCCTTTGCCTCTTTTATGGCACTGATGGTATTTTTTTGCAGACAGTACATGCACTATGCAAAAGAAAAGCTCAAACAAAAAACTCAAACTATAAAAAAAAATCCCGCTTAATTTATGTCCTGCAGCAACTTAGAGTATTTTGGCTTTTTTGCCTTCTTAAACAATAAAACCTTTATTTATTTAACAATAAATGGTGAAGATTGAATCGAAATATTTTATTTATTTAAAATTGAAAATTATGATGCTTTTGTTAAAATGCTGAAACACTGGCTTATGACAGATGTTGGTGAAAAAAAATAATAATACATAATCCAAAATAAATGTGGTAATAGGAGAGGAGTAAAAAGTCCCTGTAGAAAACCTCCAAAGGAAATCACACATTTTCTGCTTCCATCAAAACATTCCCGCTAGCTCCGTTCAGGTTTGTAAGCATTAAATGGAACTGAAAAATACAGCACTGAATTATAATTCTCCTGCCTGCCTTAAAAATAAATAAATAACCCAAGAAGGCTCCCGGGGGCAGGGAGGCAGGAGAAGGAGTTGCTGCTGGGGATGCTGCGTGCAGACTCGGGCTCTGCCGGCTGCTCCGCGTAACTTCCCGGGATGCAGACCAGATAATTCCCATTAGCCCTCGGAGCAAGTGTACAGCAAGATGTAATCGGAGGGAAAAAAGGGCAAAAAAATGCTCTACGCTTGTTGGGATTTTTTTTTTTGCCCAACTTCTGTATCATTTACACAGCCCCGCACGCTGTTAAATGTACATTCTTGAGTGGTTTAATGGCATTAAAAAAAAAAAAAAAAGTGTTTATGGCACCTCCTGGGTTGGCTGCTTTACTTTATAGAAAACTTATGTATGGTACAACATGATGTGGCTCTTCTTCTTTTTTTATACCAGCGATGGATTTGGTCCTGTGTGTCAGGCTTGTAATTCCAAATAATGTCTCAATTATTTATAAAATTTTCATGCACAGAGACTTGAGGGGTTTTTCTGCAAGGCTGCGCAGTAACCCGGTATTGGAATGCAGCACCTACTCATTTTGTGATCGTTATAAGGCACCATCATAATATGAAATACTCAATATCAAGCCTCGTGATTTAAAAATAGTAGAATGTCCTCTATAGGAGCATGTTAAAATAATTTCACCTCTGAAAATATAGAGTATTATATTTTCATGGTTTTCATTTTCCATGCTGAGTAATTTAAATATAAAGAATAGGCCATTTAAATTAGCTAGTGATTTAGCCATAATATGGTAAATTAGGCTCCCATCCTTGGAAGAAGAGGTTGGTACAAGTTTGCATTCAGTACACATTTCCAGTTACCTCTTATTTTCTTGATCATGTTTTAATATTTGGTGTTACAAACAACGCATAATGGCTTTTTGATTTAATTGATGTCATCCAGGTTATTAAGCAGGGGAAAAGGGTCTTCACCATTACAGACTTGCTGTTTTTAAGATGACTTTTCTGTACTCTGTTGTCCCTCAATGACCGAGTTCCCTTCCTGAGCTCTCCCACCCCTCAGGTCCCTAACCCTGACATTCTCCAGCATCGGCCACTGGCCATGGGTTGTCTCCTGCATGCAACAAACCCAGAGTCATGATGACTTTGGTTTTGCTCATAGTGACACCAGTAGGTTATGAGTTAAGAAGAGGAATATTGTGTAGCAACACTGAAGCTAGATAAATTTGCGCTTAAGGAAAGTTGGATGGATGGTATAGTTCTGAAAGACCATGGAATAATCAGTGTATAAGGTTTCCCCAGAGCCATCTCTTCTCCTGGCTGAATAACCCCAACTCTCTCAGCCTGTCCTCACAGCAGAGGTGCCCTCTGATCATCTTCATGGCCCTCCTCTGGACCTGTTCCAACAGGCCCATGTTCCTCTTGTGTTGAGGGCCCCAGAGCTGGACACAGTGCTCCATGTGGGGTCTCACCAGAGTGTAGCAGAAGGGCAGAAGCACCTCCGTCAACCTGCTGGCCATTCAGCTTTTGGTGCAGCCCAGGATGTGGTTGGCTTTCTGGGCTGCCAGCGCACACTGCCAGCTCATGTTGAGCTTCTCATCCACCAACACCCCAAGTCCTTCTCCTCAGGACTTAATCCATTCTCTGCCCAACCTGTAGTTGTGCCTGGGATTGCCCGGACCCAAGCCCAGGACCTTGCACTTGTCCCACCTGGTTTTGCTTAGGGGTCAGTAGTCCATGGGTTTACAGGAACACAGTGACCCTGCACGGAGGGATTCATCTGATGCTGAAGTTCCTTTGCCCTCTATCCCATCCAGAGCTGCCTGGGACATGCAGGCAGCCAGGCTGGATGGGATCCCAGCCTCACAGAGGGCAGCTGAATCCCACTCGGAGGCATCGACTTTATTTCTTTGGGGGCTAAAAAAAGGAAAAGCCTCTGATGTGGCTGCCTCTAATGAGTGTTACCAGTGGGAAGCCTGGTGATGAATGTCTACGCTCCAGAATTTCTGTTGAGGCTGTCCAATGCTAAGTAACGCAGTTAACCATCCTGGACACACTCAAAAATAGGGATTTAATATTTATAGGACTGAAGTGGGCTATTTGTTTGTATGTACACCTATTTAATTCTATTTTCTTAGGAAGTCTACAGTATTAAAAGACTGTTTTAATATCACCCTTTTCAAGTAATGCTCATTTAAATTGACAAGAAAACATCACAAGAGCAACGTCCTCTTTTATGGCATGTGGTTCAAGAATGTGGTTGAACCCAGTGTCTAATTTTGGGGGGTTTTTTTGTTTGCTGGCTTTTTTTTTCTGAGGAATGTGCTTTATGACAGGCTGAAGTCTTTCTCTATAGCAAAGCTATAACATCATTCATGCTCAGGAGTCTTCACAGGTGCATTTCCAAAGTCTGGAGCAAAGTATCTGAGGCCCTTACACAAAGCTAGAGCTGGTCCCGTGAGCAATGGACGACCTCGAGGAGAACTTTCTGCAAGAACTTGAACTTCTCACAACCCAGAGTCTTTGCTTCCAGTGCCATCCCTCCATCCCAGCTGAGAAAATGGAGCAAAGTTTGGAGGTGTGCACCTGCCACCTCATTGGGAACTGGGGGAGAAGCAACCACTGAAGTGCCCTGCTGTGATGCTGGGCAAAAACGGTGGTGAAATGAGAAATCCTCTTTGTTGCCTTTTTTTGAAGTGGCTCCTTTTCCTGGTGTATGTCAGGCATTAGCATATCCCTGGAGGTATTTTGTGTCGAAGACCAAGCCTAGAGCAGTTTGTTCAGGGGAGGATGGTAGGGAAGCAGCTGAAGATGGCTGTAGGGAACCTGCTGTGTGATTTTGTAGGTGTTGTATACTGCAGTGGAAAAAAAAAACAAAAAACAACATTTAGACCATGTGGACAGAGCTGGCTAATTAACCAAAGGAGAAAATTATTTCTGATGGGCTAATTACCTTCATGGCTTGTGGTGTGTCTCCCTAGAAGACAGATCAGCACTGTCATACCTGCAAAGCATTGCTCAGTGAGTGGTACCAGCCTGGCAGCAGCATGGGGACCAGCCTGGGTTTCTTACATCCATTTTTTTTTAGTTAAACAGAGGCTTTCAGCTTTTTTCAACTGCTTTGCCTTCAGAGTGGGAAGATTTTTGCTTTGAGTGGGTCTAATGGTTGGGGATGGCAAACAAATGCTGGCTGCACTAGTAGTGGCAGATGTGCTTGTGTGTCCTGTCAACTGGCGATGACAAATTCATTCCGAATCCAGGATCATTAGAATTGTCTAGGTTGGAAGGGACCTTCAAGATCACCAAGTCCCCAGCCATCAACCAGGCATGAACCCCACACAAGAAATATTACCTAGGCCTCCAGCTCGGTGATCTCTTCAGAGAGGTGAGATGTGCTTCTTACTCCTTGTGAAAATGGCAGAGCAGAGGCACGTCGAGGTTGAGCGATGGGTGCAGGACATCTAGAGCAGGTTTGCTTTTCTCCTCCTCATCTTCCCTCTAGAAGTGTAAGAGAGTTTCATAGACTCCATGCGATTCCTATACTGTATTTGTTTCGATTTCTTGACAGTCAACAGCCTACCAGACCCCTGCGTTGAATTTAATTAATATTAATATCAATCTTAAGTCTTAAAACAGATCTTCTCCCCATTTCCAGGCTAGGCAGAGGGGCTGTTTGTCCAGGCAGTGGCTCTGATGGTTCTGTTTTCAGCCACAGCCTCTGCAGGTGGAGTCACTTCCATTGACTGTTGATGCAAATGATACACTTAAGCTTTTAAGTACTGGGTGCATTAAACCAAATGCATGTTGTCCCAGCCTGTCCCCGTCCCCGGGGGGTGTCACTGGGGCTCCAAAAGGGGAGCCCGGGGCCAGCCTTGCCCCCCGGGATCTGGGAGAGCAACTGGGCTGGCTGGAAATGTCACGCCGAGCATTTTAGCATTTAAAAATAAATAGATCGTGCTATCCCTAAACAAAGCCAGGTCTTATTTTAGGCGAAGGCAAAATCTGAGCAGAGCTTCTGAAAGACCCAGCAGCGCTCCCATTACAGCCCCAGGACTTCATGTGCAGACCTCGGGTCACCTTTCTGCTTGGCTCCCACAGCAAGTGTCTGAAAGCTGATCCTTAGAAACGGTTTTCCTGTTAAAACAGTGTGTTATTTATTTGTAACGTCGACGTGGATGGTCACCTAAGGTCCCTGTTTACTTGGCACAAAAGATTCAGGCTGTTGTAGGTGGCATTGTTCAGGGGTGCCCTTTCTAGGTGCTTAATGACCTGCTGACATTTTGTTAGGCTCAGAAATTTCCCCTGGGGCTCAGTCTTTCCATTTTTAAGTTGAATTTACCCAGGGAAGGAGCTATAGCTGTGCCAACTGTGCGGGACAGTGTGTGAGGTGGCCGGGCCCCAGGGCTGGAACGGGAGGTGGGCTGTGGAGCTCCCCACCACCCGTCAGAGCCGGGACACTGCCAGCCCTCTCAACAGGGCCTACAGAAAGCTTTTCAACTGGAGGACCCTGCAAAACATCGTAGTTTGATGGATATGGGAGGCTTAGGCAGCTTTCTTCAACGCATCAGGCTGCCCAGCTACCTGAGGAGCCCTCAGCACTGGGATTAACCTTTTGTTTTTAGGTTTTTACACCACCGATAGGCCTGTGGCTGGTTGGGAGCCATCCAGCCCCTCTCATAGTCGCTGGGACCTCTCCTTTCCTTCCCATGGCCTGGTCTTCCTGCCCCCAGCCCTGCAGCGGTTGATTCTCTGCAGGTTTAGGGCTCCAAACCACCTCTCTCTTTTTTGTCCTTCTCTAAGCATGAGGTCCTTATCCCCAAATCTATTTGCTCTTGCGATGCCAAACTCTGCTGGTGGAAATCCCGTTGCTGGGCTGATTTCCTTAATTATGATTATCTCCTTCTCTGTTCTGCCATCTCTCTAACTAAACAACAGTCTTCCAGCTGTCCTTTCACTCCCTGATAGTCATTTGTCAAGCTCACATCTCCTTTCTCTGACCAATATCTCATAGCTTTTCTCTTCTTGAAGAGAAAATGAACAAGTTCTTAAAGATCCTTTCCAACCTAAATGATTCTAAGATGCAGCTCTCTTGACTTGCTGTCCCACCTCCCACCACAACTCTGTCCTCCTCCTTTGCTGCTGTGGATGCAAAAAAATTCTCACCTGGTCTCTTCTAACCCATGGAACCAGCTTCATGGCCCCTGTTAACATACATCTTGTCTATAATCTGTATCTTCCTTTACTCTTTACCTTCATTTCTTGCATTCTCCTTTCTTTCATCTCCTTTCATTCTCTTAGATCTTGTCCTTCACTACATGAATGTATTTTGCTCTCCCCAGTCGCAGAGATATGTCACTTTCCCTAGTTGTCATATTCACCCAGTTTTCCTCTGTTCGCCTCTCTTCTAGCCACTGAAGCATTCATTAAAAAGTAAAAATAATAATAAATTTAAAAAAAAAAAAAAACAAGACCAAAAATTCATTTTTGTCCTTTTAAAGTTGTCATTGCAATTCAGAGCTGCCAGCGATGGCCTTCTCTTGGCACCTCCAACTTTCTTCTTATTAGAAGAACAGAAGGAGAAGCTGTGTCTGTTCTTCAGCCTTTATGCAGAGATTCACAGGGGGTGTTTTCTTCTTGGTGTTTTTTAACTCTTTTCACTTCAGCTTGTTATCTTGTGTCTTGGTGTCTCACAGCTCATTTCTGGACTTGCCTCCCTCCAAACAGGAATCTCAGCCATTTCTTTGATACCTTCTAGAGATGACTGGCTACCAGTGTGCTTCCAACTAGTATGCAGACTTCCCACTGGTTTCTTCCTTCATGCACAGCAGTGCCATCCCGTCTGTCTTTCATTCTCCAAGGCATATGTTGTCTTCAGGCTTTTCTCTGAAGCCCCACCTCCAAGCTAGGTCAGATCTGACAAGTTCTTTATATAGAAAGTCTCCAAGATGCTTTCATGTAGCAAATTCTTTTGTTACCCCAAAGACATGGTAAAACTGCTGCTGCTGCAATTGCTGGTATCCTCAATGGATGCTTTGATCAGTGCCTTTTTATTTGGGTCGTGACTCCTCTGCTTTCTTGCCTCAAACACCAACTCTTCATCCTTGCTTTTAAGACATAGCCCAATCCAACCTTTTCCTGCAGTGACTAGTGATTTTAGCATCTAAAGCTTATTTATTACACTTCTTTAAAAAGTATCTTTGTGCTTCTTCCTGATGTCCCCCAGCCTGGGAGAAGTTGGCCAGGCTTCAGTTCTCCTTTGAACTTATCTCTACTACTGTGTGTGTGTGAAGTCGTTTCCCACAAGTAGAGTCCTAGCGATGTGCTGAGACCACCTCTCGTCATTCTGAGTCATTGTATGCAGCTTTTTTCTATACATTTTCTTCTATGCCTCACCAACCAGCCACTTTCTCTTGACCTTGAGCTGGAGTGCTGCCCTAATAAATTTTTCCTGCTGTAATTAGGAAATACACTGGTCTTCACCACTAGACCTTCTCAGAAATGCTAATTTGCTGGCAATAAATATATTTTCTGCATTTATTTCAGCAAATGTATGTGATTTTTACCAAAGTCTCTGCAGGCTTTTACTGTTTGAAGAGCGGAGTCATTGCGGTAGGTTTGCAGATGGAAAAGATGCTCTGAGGAATTATGCCACCAGTGCAACACAAGCCCAACTTGGGATGGGAGGGGAGGTGTTGAGGTGCATGTGTTGGATTGAACAGAGCCATTTTTTGTGGTTTAATTGCGTTTATATTCAATAAAAAGGGAAAAAGCTCATTTATAAGCACTAAGGCTGTGGCCAACCTTCATCTCATTTAGTCTTAGGTTTTTTTTCAGGCTGAAACAAGTGTTACGGGTTTATATGGCAGAACCTCCCTAATGAAGCAATTTCTCTCTGATTGCTAAAGGGGCTGGTAGAGATTTAAATTCATATAATTTTTATATTTCTATCAAATTCAATTTTTTTTCCCCAAGCCTCTGGGCTTTATAAAATCAAGGTCTTGATTCCTGAAGTCAAAAGCTATAAAACGCACATCTTTAAGGCACTTGCTGAATCCCATTATTTCCTCAATCATGTTATAATTAAATGAAAAAATGTTTTCAATTATAGAATTGAGAAGAAGCTTGAACATTTTAGGACAGTTTTTGCCGTGATCTTATATAAAGATGATAATGGCTGCTACAGTAGGTTAATCGTCATTTGTCCTACGTGCTATTTTATTTTCCCATTCCATAGTGTAATTTTAGATAGAAGATGTTTGGGAACTTTACAAAGAACTTGTCTTAAACTGTGCTGTAATGTGAGTCTTGTCCTTTTTTTCCCTCTCACTCAGAGGCCACAAACAAGTGAAAAGAAAAACTCAGTAAAAGGGGCTAAAGATTAAGGAGAAGGACAATGATTTTGTTGACTTGACTTTGCTCCCTTGGGTCCAAACACACTTTATATTTTCCTAGTGTTTAATTTATTTTGTTTTTTAATATTGCCTGTGCTGATGTCACAAAGAATCATTTTGGTTTTTAATTTCTTCCAAATTATGCTATCTATTCTTTTAGGTAACTTCAGTGTTGAGGTGACCAGACTAAGTCAACTCCCAGTGAAGAATCATTAACATTAGCAAGAGCCCGATTATAATCTAGCTAAAAATTTACAAAAGGCATTACTATCACAATACCCTCATTTTTAATTCTTACATATCTTCTGCAATGCCTGAGTGCATTTGCACCATGCTGTAGTAGAGATGTTGACGTGAAATCCATAGATGAGCTTCTTTTGGTCCTGGATTGTAATCTTCAAAATTATTTCTCCTCTTCTACAGTTGAGTAGGTGGGGTCACATCTAACACAGAGGGGGGGAAAAAAAACCAAAAACCAAAAACGAAATGCAAACTGAAATTAAGTTAAGAAGAGGCAAACAGTAAAGTTCCTTGCCAAGGAATTGCTTTTGTAGACTGAAGATGTAGAGCTCCTTCATGCCAAGCTGGTGGGCACCTCCAGTGTAGAGCCAGCTCCTCTGCACGCTGGATTGCAGTAGTGGCCAGGAGTGTCTTCTCATCTCTGTGCTGAAAGGAGAAGAATTAAGCAGAGTAAATCACGATGGAAATATTTGGAAGTTCAAAGGAGTGGAGTGTATGCATCCGTCCATAAATAGCCTGGAAAGACTCTGCAGAAATTGTGCACAAGCTTTTATGCAAAAGCTGTAGAGTAAATCTTTCTCCCGTCAAATAACTGGGGGTGATGTGTGTTACCCACCGCATCTGCTGGTGAAGGCTTCACTGGGATTTTAATAGCTTGACCTTGGACATATTGAAATTTCCTCCAGTAATGGCTGAACTTTGCAAAGAGAGATGGAATGAATTTTAAACTCAACGTTATTCTGTTCTGAAGCCAGGTATTTCCAACATCTTATATTACCATAGACTAATGTAGTGCTTTTAAAGTACAGATGACTCTCCTTGCTATTTTGTCTCCTATCTTGCATTGGAAATCCTTATTTAAAATTCTCTTAGTGCTCTCTTCAAGGTTTCTCTGAAAATATCTGCCTTAAGGAAATCTGAGGGGCAGCATAAAAAGGCATTTGGTTTTTGTTATTCAGGTGACCTGGAGTTTGCATCATGGTTTTTAACATTCTTATCGTCAGTGTGAAAGTGTCTTTTAGTCTAATAAGTGACCCCTGTATTACACCATTCTTGAAAATTAGTTGAATTTACCAGAGAGAGGGGGGAATCATGTACAGGAGGTAGTTAAAAATCAGATGAATGTTGGCTAAAAGGGAGCTCTGAAGGTCTCTGCTCTGACCTCCTGCTTGAAGTGGAGCTGTCATAGATGCTGGAGGAGCCAGTTTGTCATTGCCTTGTCCATCCTAATCTTGAAAATCTTCAAGAATGCAGTCAGTCACCAGTCGACCTATTGTGCTTCTGTAAATTTTTCTTAAGTTTTCTGTCAGGTCCAACCTGAACTTCCCAATTGACAACTTGTGACACCTGCTTTAAAAAAAAAAAATCCCAGGGAAAAAATAACAACAGCAGCAATTTAAACCAAACAGGCAGACATTTAGCAGGCATTGTTGCAGCTATTTGATTCAAAAAGCTATTGAGTCCAGTCCTCTATTGTAATGAAAAAGTCTTTTCTTGTAATGAAAATGGGAATATATCTAATGTGTGTGGCTTTTGGTGGGGTCAAGCAAAGGAGTTCATCCATATGCTTTATAGTATATTTTTTAATCTTGCATCATGTGTCCTTTCTGGACAGGTTCCTAGAAACTAGGAGAAAGAAATAATTTGGCAGTTTTGGAGAGATCCCACTGCCTAAGGGAGTTGAAGGTCTTTTGAACATTGTGAAGGTTTGAGCTTTTTGTGCTGTTGGTTTATTGTCTTGAGGCTACAAAGAATTTAGGAAAGATTTCAATTTTAAACTAACCCCAGCCTGTGTCCTTGAGCAAAGTCTGATGTTTTACGGATAAAGATATCGCTTCCCTAGGCAGAGTATCTCAGAGGAACCCAAGCTCATTTAGAAAATGTTTTATCATTTTAAAACTGTTCACGATGGGCTTGTAATAAACTATTTTAGTTAATCTTTTAGCCTTCTTTTTCTATTTTCTTTCCTTTTATGGCTATAGAAGGTATCTTTCCCATTAGGAGATTCCAGATTAAGGATAGCGAGAGAGTGGAGGGGAAGTGTTTTAATTGTCAAGAGCTTTGATTTAGTAATGAGACACTGACACTGTGACACTGTGTTCCTCCCAGGACCACTTCATAATTTCTGCATCTTCATTTTCCAGCCAGGCTCAAGGTGTTACCAATACCCAAGGCTTGAAGAGATATGAGTCAACCACTGGAAAAAGGACCTTATTTCAGACCCCTAAGCCCCACAGTTTTCACAAATTTTATTGCAGATGCTCTCCAACAGCTGCAGAAGTCCTCAGTTTTGAGATTTTGGTGATAATTTTGAGGGCAATATTTGCATAGTCAAATGACTACAGTGTTTCCAAATTATTTGCACTCTATTGCCATCCTTTCCAATATTAGTTCATCTCCTTTGCTTTTCTAACCGAGGAGAATATTTGAATATATATGATTCAGTTCCCTCTCGTTTCTAAAAGCCCAAGGGGAAAGAAGTCATGTTTATTTGAAAAAGGTAGCTTGTGCAAAAAACCACAAGTCACGGTGTTTAGGAGATTTGTCGATACGTGCCAGGAACCGTGTGGGAATCCAGCTGCCTGGATTTGTGTCCTTAAGAGCCCTCTGCCTACAAAGTGAGGCTCACCAGTCCCCAAACTCATTTGGGATGTTCAAAGTCAGCAGGGTTATCTCTGCGCCACGTGGGAAACCTCTACATTTCAGATTTAGCTGGGGTGAAAAAAAAAAAAAGTACACTTTTCTTGGAGGCTGTTTTTCATGAACAGCAGATGTAACTTCACAATGTGTGATGTTAAAACTGTACCAAAGGATGGTATTTATTCATCTCGGTAGGCATAGTTTAGTGGATAATGTTACACGTGATTAAATACACTGTGCTGGATTTCATCATGGTCATGGGCATGTGTTCTATCTCTTTCCTTTCCTGTGAGCATGTGATGAGATTATGAGAATAACATGGTTTCTTGTGCTCCCAGAGAGGAGGAACATGGACTCATCCAACACTCCGACCACAGTGAGCAGCCCAGTTGATAGGAAGGACATCACTGGTGTGCAGACAGTTTAACATGAGGGTGGCATGTATGACTGGAAGGCTTTGCTAAGTCTTTGCTCCAATTCATTTGCCAGTAGAATTCATTTCCCAGTAGCATTGTAGACTTTTGCTAATCACTGCCTTGATGATTCCTTCCTGGCATAATCTGGGTGGTTTATAGCTTTTATACGGCACCATCTGCAGTGAGTCAGGACCTGCTGGGGAAGGATACACTCCAAGAGACATGGTTTAATTAGGACATTCTTTCATTAGTTTACTCATCCGCAGTCAGGCAATGGCTCATCACTTGCAGGTCATGTCATCTTTTTTCAGTCCCCTTGCCATTTCTAGTCCCAAGCGTTTCTTGCAAGAATTGTAGGGACTAACAAGAGGCAGGTCTTGGCCATGGGTTTCTTAGCTTCTGAAATAGTCAGAGTGCAAGTGGGCTTCACCAAGACATATACACTATTCTCAGTGAAGGCTGAAAGGCCTCAGTTTTCTCCATGTCCTTCCTTTCCCAAGGAAATGCAGCTTATCCAATTTAGTTACCTGTTTCCTCCTCCCTGGTTTGTTAATCTTCTCTGTCCACTGGTAGGTTGTAAGCCTTCATGCCAGCTTTGTCCAATTTTGGAAGGAAAAAGCTGTGGTTTAAGTAGATTCCTGCAGAACAAAATACAAAAAATCATTGAAAATGAGGGCTTGTTACTTCTGCAGATCATGAAGCATCATGTTTGCTGCCCCAGGTCTGGAGGACCATACAGAGATGGTCACTGATGACTTCAGTTTTGAGAGGCAGAGTCATCATGTGGCTTATCCATAAATTCCTGCCTGTCCCAGTCATTGTTCAGGAATACAGAACTGGAGAAGCAGTGAAGCAGCTTCTGAATTGCTTTTCCAATTTTCCTTTGAAAAATTAGAAGCTGTTTTGTGCACATCTTTTTCAGGACATCACCAGAAGAGTTTCCTTTCTGCTTCAGCAGGTCCCATCTTCCTAAGCAATAGATCTTTTCTGACGGCGATTTGGCTTGAATAAGCTGTAAAGAACCAGGCATGTGCCAAATTCCTTTAGTCTTGTTCACATAAAATATTATACTAGTCTTCCGTGAATTAAATAGCTTAAGCAAGGAGAAACTCAGCAGAAAGCCTGAGTTCTTTATCTGATTGTTTAATTCTGTAGGAGTTACTCATAAGAGCATCTCTTTCCATTAGTTCGACTTTGATCTCAGATTCCATTCATGCTGTTTAACTGGCTGAAATTCTGCTTATTAATATGCTTTGAAAATGAATTGGTTTACTAATAATAGGACTTTGGTTCCTCCAAGCTCCTTGATTCTTTAACAGGATTAAAATATCAATATATCCCAAAGTGAAGTGATTATTTGAGAGGGTTTTTTTTTCTGGTCCCTATTTGTGTCTTCTCTAGTGACTTACTAAATAACTTGCTCAAGTGCAGTTATCAAGTCCTTCGTGAAGAAAACGGGTCAGAGACAGTTTCATGTGGCTCTTGATGCCAAGTGCTGTGGCTGCTGCTCTGCAAATTAGATTTCTGCAAGGAATCTTTGCAAAATTGTGTGGTTTGCTGCTTTTTATTCATTTTCTAAATACTCTCCTAAGAGCCTATTAGCGTTACCGATTTTTCAGGAAAGTAAAAAGACTTAGGAAAGCAACAATGTCACGCATGTGTAGATGTATAAACACGTTAATCCTAGTACATATTGAACAGTTTATACTGCTCAGAACTTATTAAAATGTCACACCTGCTCAGTTCAATGGCAATGCTGCTTATTTTGAGGAAGTCTGTATGCAAATAAATGGTCTCCTCTTTACCTGCACAAGTTTCTTGGGTTTTTGGCTTTGTCTAGCTTTGTATTATCAGGTCAAGGCTGGTGGGTATGGACCTTAAGCAGAGTAGGTTTGAAAGGTTCTGGTTTCTAGACTCTTCTGATATGCCCAAGGTTTAATTGAATTGTCCTTGAATGTGATAATTATCATCTAATATATCTTAAAGACACTCTTGTCACCCACTGGCTGATTAAAATAGTAATGTACTGTGTGTGGTAGGATACTCGTGCACTTTTTTAATGAAAAAATCAGTCATTTCATACCTCTGGGTTGTTTCACATAGGGAATATTATTAATTACTTGCTAGTGAGACCCTACTTCATTACAATAATTCAGAATAAATTGCAGGAATAATTGGTTTAAATTATTAATAGATTTGGCAAGCAGGGAGGTATTAACATCCTAGTATCAGCTTTATGTCACTCAGATTCTGCTTTAGTCTCTCATTTCATCCATACTAAACTTACGCCACATTTTACCTACGAAAATATTTATATTAATTCCTGTAGACAACTGCGTTTGCTCTTCTGTGTTTTCCTGGTTTACTGAAATCACTGTATGCATATAAAAATTAAACCAGTTGATAAAAATCTTGAATGCAGTGAATAGGAAAGGAAAAAGCTTGGCAGGGAAGAAACTGTCATCAAAGACCTGATGTTCTCATGAACAATCACCTAATGAGGTTGAATTGCGGCCGTTTCAATTTCTTATTCCAATTTCATTTATAATTGCAAATAGAACTGACCCAGGGATGGAGATTTGGCTATAGATCTGCTTGTGGTCTTCAGCTAAGCTCTTGAGACCTTGTGGATCGTTTGGTTGGAGGGTCAGTAGAAGACCAGCTGTGGCCCCTTGGCCCTTGCACCTCCTTACGCCTTGTGTTCGACTCGCCCTTCAGAGGGACTCAGCAAAGCATTAGTTTTTGACAAATACTGAGGGATGCTCAGCAGGGTGTCCCCAAATCCAGCCATGCCGAGATGGGTGTAATTGCACCTTTTTAAACCAGATAAGGTTCTATGCTCAACTAGAGCACAGAAGGATACGTAGTGAAGAATAAGGGAGGAGATATCCATCTCTTTTTCTTCTTCCCCCTTAAAAGAACTGCAGCAAGAGAGATTTCAGCTGAATGTGTGACTGTATCTGCAGCGTATCTCCTCAGTGCTTTACCACAGCTGTTGTGTTGGATTGGATCTCCCTTCCCGAGCAGGGGGGTTCCCCAAGGGACAGCACAAAATTAGGTTTTTCTGCCTAGAAAAAAAGGCAGAGCAGACCCTGTGTCACATAACAGCCTACAACTACCTGGCTTGCAAGTGTTCCCCCCCCCCGACGCTGCCAATAATCCCTCTGTTTCCCTGAAATGATTAGAATTAATAAAGGTGGGGGTTTTTTTTCAAAATCTCTCATGTGGCTGCAGGCGCCGATGCTTTAGCGAGTGATGTTTTGCACGTTCAAGCGCTAACACCTGGAGGAACAGCTGAGGTGAGGCTACCCCTTCTCCCAGGTGTATAGCTCCATATTCCCAAATTCACCTGCCAGCAGTACCGCCTTCTGGTGACGTCAGGCTTTGGCTCATAGCTCCTTCACCAGCAGAGGTGGCCACAAAGGGCCAAAAATTCACTTCACGTGAGTTTTCTTAGCTGCTAGTTGTGAACCTGGGTTAGCGCTATTTATTAGCAAATCATGTGGTATTATCTTTTTATATATTTATGTATGCAACATGTATATATAATATCAGAAAATAATGCAATATCATGCATCTTCAGCAAAATGCTGCTGATATTTAGCTTTCTTAGGCATTTAGTGAACATGTGGCTTTAATATGTGTCGTAAAATGATACGGAGGAACTCAAATCAAGCCTGAGTTAGATAGCAGGGCTATAGAGATAAAAGTTTGATAAAATTCCCATTGTTTGGTTCATTTGAATTTTTTGCAGAAAGCAAGAAAAAAAAACTTATTTGTATTTTAGTACTGAAAGGTGAAGTGAAAACCTATTTTCTTACAATTACTTACCTTTAGTCTTTTTCTGTGGGACCTGGGAATTCTTTTCAGACGGTTTCCTTCATCACTGTCCATGTGTTTCTGCTATGGGAGAAGTGAAATGGGGCTCAGCCTGTGATATTCATTCTAGAGTATGGCCCAGGGACTCAAAATAACCCCAGTCTCCAGCTCAAACACATTTTCTCACATGCAAAGAATGGCAAATAAAAGCCATTAAGAAGTATTTTAAGTTTAACTTATTTGTAAGCACAACAAAATACAATGTTGTTTCATGGATTTTTTTTTCCCCCCACCAAAAGTCAGCATTCTTTTCAAAAAAAAGTCTTTGAATTGAAAAGTTAGATAAGCGTTGACCTAGGGATGCTTTTATTTTGCCTACATAAAGCTAAGGGGAATTATTCCTTGAAATGTGCACGGGAAATTTTAATAATCCGGGAAGACAGTAACTTTTACGATGTCATGAGCGCACCAGCATTTCACATCGTTAGAAAGTTAATTGAGCAGAAATTGCATTCCCATAGAGGCACCGACATCCCAAGAATATCTAGCAGTACCGTTACTGTGAATATTGTGACTATTAGTATAAGAATGCTTACAAAGAAATTTAATTGTTGATTTCCAGGTGACGTTCACACACTACTTAGACTACTATATTCAGAAACCATCTATGTAATTCAGCCGTTGACCTCATTTCTATAGATGAGATTTCTGGGCTTGCATCTGCCCTGATCATTGCAGGTAAGATGGAAGCTGTAGGTTGATTTAAAAAAAAAAAAAAAAAAAGCAGTATCCCACTCTAGATCATTGATGCAGCATTTGTATTTTGTGGTTATAGAAGATGACACAGGCCATAACACGGAAAAACGGTACAAAGTAATCCTTGTCATAGTCATTTTGTAAAGCTGAAATGATACCCATAAATCATACGTCTAGCCTCTTTAAGATGCCGTTGCAGTTTGCTGGTGCTTGAGCTGAATAGTGATGGTGGGGAAGAAAGCCCAGGTAATCTTTCTGTTACTGCTGAGTGATGTAAAAGGGTTTCTTATTCTTGTTCTGAGATCTTAGGACTAAACCAGTGGGTTTTAAGCAACTTTGTATGACAGCAAACCAGAAGAAAACCCCAAGTGCTTTATTTTAGATAAAGTTTTCTTTTTTAATGGGATTTATGCCTGAATTGTAATCTTACCTAAACTTTCTCCCTTTCCAGCTCTGGATAGATACAGTTTTCTTTCTACATATTGAGTTAAAGTGCAGTTCATTGTTAAATCACTTAAACATGGTTGGAAGCCCACCTGCTTTCATGGTCTTGATCATTTTATTTGAGCTTTGACTCTTATTTCTTTTTCAACCTGGCATTTTTTTTTAAACCTTTTAATCCCTTATGAAATTTCAATAAGAGATTGCCCATTTTACTAGTTAAGGTGGTTTTAGTGCAGACCTAGAGAGGTACTTCACCCCATCAGAGGAGGAGCTTGGACTTCTCTTGGTTGCTTCTGTGGGGCAGGTCACTCAGCTCTCAAAGTGTTAGGATTTACAGTTTCAATTGAGGTCTATCTGTCATTTAAAATTCAGATTTTAATTAGAAATCCAATAAATAGCAGCGTGTGTCTGCCTCACCAAAAGAAGTATGGTCTCATTATGGCTATGAGAATTGATTAGGGTTTTTTTTGTATGTTCCCCATTGCTGGCTGCTGAATCTTGATACCCAGGTATTCATCAGCACGTGTCATATGAGACTCATATAAAATCATACCAAACTAGCCCTTGAAGCACTAAAATCCACTGTGTCAGGGTGGTTTATGTCCACCCAGAAGAAGACTGGCTGCTCCGCAGTACAAAAGAGCTGGTATAACATTGTGCTGTTGAGGTCAGCAACCCTCAGTGCAATAAAATGCCTTTTGGGGGGGTTATTCAAAGCAATAGCAATATTCATCAACACACCGCCGTTGGTAAAGGACGAGGCCGGAATGAGAATCCATCACTTTCCTCCTGGAAATATGGTAGGTGGCAACCCTAATTGCTCTCTTAACTCTTCTATCATACTTCCAGCAGCATAATTTCCTGTAGGTCAGAGAAGGGTCACTCCCACCGGGGCTGGAAACGAATTCATTTCTTTCCTCATCAGTTCGATTCCTTGGGTAGGATTCTCAGGGCAACAGAGAAGAGCTGCTCACAGACGGTGGTTGTAATTCTCGTAGACATGTCAGTTGTAAAACTGAATTTAAAGATGCCTTTTTTTCTTTTCATTTTGATCATTTTATCAGAATAATCTGGCAGCTGCAATATTTTCAGATAATAAATACGAGGGATTATTCCTTTTATAGGGCTGTGTTTATCAGAGTTTATTTTGGTGCTTTTTCGCAGCTGGAAGGTAGAGCAGAGCCATGGAGAGTCAGACGTCGTATCTCAGATGCTCGCTCCGCATCCTTTCTTTGATTTGGCTTTACTAAGGAAATACATTCTGGAAAATGAGTTCTGCAAAATCCTGGGGTAGAGACTTGTATCCTCTGCGTGTCACATATTGTTGAGGACCAGTAATCTTTATTAGTTGAAGATTAGGCCTTTTATTCAAGTTTAAGCTCTAGTTCACAGTGTTCCTCCAAGCAGAGCCAGCTGTTGTTTTCTTCATTAAACTGTCTTATGACTGGAGTGGGATCAGGCCTAGTAACTGTGAGATTGTTATTTGATTTTATCAAGTAAAACCTTGAATATTTTAATTTTTTTACTAAATGAAGGCTAGGCACTGGAGGGAAGGTGGTTGTTCTAGCTGGCCGTGCTGTGACTGTAGGCCAATAGGAAGGTGAAGGCATAGAAATTATTACAAATAAAAGGTAATCAAAGCTTTAAAAAGAGAGTAGATGTGGACTTTGGGGAACTCATTATCTCCATCCTCAAGGTGAGGTCAGTTTAGGTCCTAAAACCGGACTTGTGAATCTATCAAGTCACAAGTGCCATCATAAGTGGGAAGAACAAGAGGCAACAGAAGCCGTGGGGCCATTCGGGGAGCTAGAAGCTGGAAGACAGCAAAGTGATACCATCTTTAATTATCCTTTCCTTCCAAATTTATTGCAAGGGCTTGAAGGACAATGCTGGACACCGTGTTTGTGCAGGAGAATCCTATTTTTGGAGAAGGACACCACAGCAGGTGTCATCTGGACTTGAACATAAGGTTGTATTTGGCACCACGTGCAGATGCAGAAATGAAACAGCATGAGATGGAGTTTTAGGAGACGTTTAGTGGTGTAGTCAGTGAGACCAGGACAATATTTACACCCGTGTACAAAACCCTGGTGAGATCTGGTCTGGAGTATTCCAAACTACTGAGAACATTTAGGTTGAATGGAGGGTGAATTCATGTTGGTCCAGGTACTGAGAAGCCAAGGGAGCTTAAGGCAAAAAGTTAGGAGACCTTGATTCGTGTAACTCAGTGAAATGAAATCTGAGGCGGTTTTGGGGCTTTATATGTAAAGGAGAAGAAAATTATTTTGACTTGAGGATGGTTTTGGTCCATTGTTTTAGATTTAAGCTTGTGATGAGTAAATTTAGGCTGGGAAATAGAAAAAGGTGACTGACCAATAAAGAAATGAGTTCTGTAAGCCTCTCCAATGGCTATACTGACATATCTGATTTTAATTTGAGTCTCTAAATTTGTGAAAGATATAGTGTGGCATATCTGAAATAGCAGGAAAATGGACGTTGTCATCCATGAGATTCAGTAAATTCCAACCACCTCCAGCTGGTGTCCCGAACCAGAAATGAGGATCCCCAGGAGTTGGTCCCATTCATCTTCACCTCCAGAACTCACATGAAGTCCAGCTCTGCCAGGAATCTGTGTTCAGCCCCAATTTCACAGACCCAGAAATCAAAAGTGATTTACAGTCTGTGAGTTTGAGGTCCAGTTCGGTACTAACAGGGATATTTCTGCTCTTCTTGACAGCAAAGTCAGTATATTACCATCCCTTAATAGAAGAAAAAGAAAGAAAGTGATCCCAAAATGAAATTAAAGGTTTTATCTTTGAAAAGCATGGAAATTTTTGAAGATTGAAAGATATAAAATAAAATGAAATTATGATATGATATGCCATACAAAATATTTAGCATGAAGAAGACTTGTAAAAGGGAAGATTTAAAAGCAGTGGGACAATGTCTCTCATCTCAACTAAGCGACTGTGAAAATTAGAATGTAAATTAATTTATGGCATAGATCCTGTTATTATGTATAAGTGTAGGTTTCTACAGACACACACAAAAAAGCCAAAATAAGCCAGATGGAGCTCAGGATATTTCCTGAAGGCAAAGGCAGCCACACCTGAGTTAATATAAGATGTAAGAAAGCCAAAGACAGTATTCTTTCTGTGCGTTGGTGAGTGCTTGGGTGTCATATCCTCTGCTTTTTTAGGATGTGAGCGTGAATTCAGTAGGACAAGTGGAGAGTTGGTACCAGCCATAAAAGCACCGTATGTATTTCTAGTGCAATTCAGCTTTCAGACATGGCCAATCATTTCCTATTAAAAATGGATTTAGAAAAATAAATGCATCCACCTCCACAGTAATTGGCATTAACTACAAAGTGCAGAATGCCATGCAAATGAAGATGTGGAAGAGCCAGTGGAAGAGCGATCACCATCCTGGGTGACGGCAGGCACATTTTCCTACAACTCAACTCTGGAGTGATTTGGGAGTGTCGACCTGCTGGAGGGCAGAAAGGCTTTGCAGAGGGACCTGGAGAGGCTGGATGGATGGGCCGAGGCCAATGGGATGAGGTTCCACAAGGGCAAGTGCCGGGTCCTGCCCTTGGGTGACCCCAAGCCCCTGCAGCGCTCCAGGCTGGGGGCAGAGTGGCTGGAGCTGCCTGGCAGAAAAGGAGCTGGGGGTGTTGGTGGCCTGTGGGCTGAACAGGAGCCAGCAGTGTGCCCAGGTGGCCAAGAAGGCCACCAGCATCCT
>JAOQGM010000002.1:1100186-1118885 GCA_027564225.1 Gallinago stenura
GCATTGGAATGGGCTGCCCAGGGAGGTGGTTGAGGCCCCATCCCTGGAGGTGTTCAAGAGACGAGTTGACATGGTGCTCGAGGACATGGATTATTGTTGGGTTGGTGTTGTTTGGGTGTGGTGTGTGGTTTGTGTGGGGTTTTTTGTTCGTTTGTGGTGGGGGTTTTTTTGGTGTGTTTTTTTTCATTGGTTGGACTAAATGATCTTAAAAGGTCCCTTCCAACCTCGGTGATTCTGTGATTCTGTGAATAATCTAGAAAAGAAGTGCCTGAGCTCTAGAAAACAGTGCTGCAAATTCAGCTGCTCTCTACAGTTGCTGGGAATGGGATTTTAAAAATTAATCTTACCTTGCAATTCAACATGACTCATAGGGTGTTTTTCCAGTTGTGAGGGCAGGGAAGCACCGGCACAGACAGTAATGTAAAGGCACGGACAACTCTTCCACGGGAATCCTTCCAGGGGAGCATAATATAGATCTGTGAAGCCATGAGAGAGGCAGGTGGGATGAACGGGGATTGACTTTCCACTGCCTCCCCCAGTGCAAGAACCCAAAGAAGCCTGTGGGAGGGAGGCAAAAGCCAAAAGGAGGTGGCTCTTCATGTGGGGATCACTCACAGAGCTGTAGGAAAATGAGGAGAGTTTGCAAGTGTTCAAATGCAGAAGACATCCATTGGATTTGTTAAATACATAGGACCTACCTCTGGCCTAGGGACGTTCAGAGAGGTGCAGGAGAATCCCAAGGCAAGTATCACAATTGCTTGCTCAAGAGTCCTCGAACTCTTTCCTGGGCACATAGGCTTGATGTAAGATACCATCAAGGGTCAGGTGGTGGGCTAGGAGTGACCTCTGAAGCCCTTCTTATGTTCTGATGAGGTATGTGAGAGGTGTTCAAGTATCTTGTGGGGATGATCTACATACACTCAATCCTGCTTTGACACAAGTGGTTTGTATTCAGTTATCTTACAGTCCTTCATTTCCAGAAATCTAGTGTTCTGTAACAGCTGAACTGGGGAATAATACTTCAAAAATCCTAGGTGTTCTGCTATGTTAGTTTGTTTATGATCAATTAAAAAATATATGGTTTATGCACCAAAACCAGACGGTAAATATCAGAACTGTCAGCTGAGTGGCTTTCCTTCTCATACACAAGCAAGGTGGCCTGTTAGATAAACAACACACTACCCCTTATTGAGGAGAAGAATTGAGATATTTAGGTTATTTACCAAGCTTTAAATTGAGAAATACAAAGCAAGAAGTAATTTGTGCTTTTTTTTTTTTCTGAACACTTCTGTAAGGGGTATTTTTGTTTTGCACTCTGAGCACTGAAAAACCCAATATCTAATAATTGTAGAGTCTGTCATTCCTGATCATTTTACAGACTGCGTCTTTGCTTGTCTCCTGTGCTTTCTTCTCAGTATATAATGCCCTTGAAATAGTAAGGAAGCACAAGTTAAATTTAAACTGATGGAGCTGTAGTTGATCTGTACCAGAGATTCTAGTAATGCTCTGCAATTAGTACCAGAGTAATACTATTTATAAGAATCCTATTTATAGTGCAAGAAAAGTAGTGGTATTTATAACACTATTTATAGTTCAAGGAAGGTTGTCCTGTGTCATGACCAGTTCTGACTTTCTTGTTCTAGCTCTTCTCTTAGATTATTATTTTATAGGCATGTGAATAACAGTGGAAGCTGATTTTAATATGGAGAAAATCTACTAAGACTTCTGTGAATTTGGAAAACTGTGCAGAAGTTGTCCAGCTAATGAGGAAAAATAGCATTTCTTCATATGCGGATACACAGAATATCATGGCATTTGGTTTGCTCTGGTGGTGATGGTAAATGTTCACGTTGAGTTATGTGCAAGGCAGCAATGGAAGCTGGAAATCAGCTTTACCTACAGTCTGAAGCTGTTCTGTGCAGGAGGAGGAGTGATGCATGTCATTAAGGCTGCCTAATATTTTCTGTTACAACACAAGCTCTTTGCTTAATCAAACGTAACTATTCAAGCAGCAATTTCCATGCTTTACGTGTGTCTCGATCTGAAGTGTTTCAGCAAAATTGATGTAGCAATTTCGACGAACAAGTTATGGGAAAATATCATTTCCTTAATGGTCAATCCATTTCTCTGAGAAACTGGAGAATTTCAGTCTTACTGAGAATAGGGGCTAATAGTACCCATTGGTATTATCTTGTCATCAGGGTAACTCTTCCAGCTTGCTTGTAAATGTCTTCACCGAGGCATCCCAAAATTGTTCCACACAACACCTGAGAGCTACAGTGGTAATACACCGCAGCACTGCCATCTCGTTAACACTTGAACTGTAAGAGTCACACCTTGGTGTCACAGCAAGTTATTCCCGAGGGAGATGTACGACTGATCTCTGGATGTGGCAATATTATTACCAATTGTAGGGCCACTTTCATCGCTGGAGGATTTTGAGGGTAATAATACAGGAAACTTTCTTTATAGGGCTGAGCCACACCACCAAAGAAGCTCTGGGAGAGTTGGGTCAGAGATGGGACGTTGCTTAAGCATGAAAAAGTTTAATGGCTTGCATAAAATAATTTCTGAAATTCAAAAAATATGTATTAAAATGCTACAGGGGTTAAGCAGTGGGAGATGAAAATACCATGAGGAAAGCCAAATATGATGGGTCTTTAATTACCAAACTCGCGCAATGTTGGTGCTGCCTTGCTTTTTAATTCCCTTGTGAAACAAGAAGGCCATTATAGTCACAAAAACACTCCAAAAATGCCCAAATAGTAGCATAGCTATTTCTTGCCAGTCTACATAGACATGTTTTGCAATAGTGGATTGTCACCATCCTTTGTGATGTAGAAATGAGCAGGGTCATGATCTAACAAAGATCTGCAGTGCAGCAAGCACTTGATGGGTCCCACAGACTTTAAGCCATTTTGTTCCCACTCGTCCTTGTCCTGGAAATATTTTTTATGAAGGACAACTTGACATTCTGTCTTGTAAATATCTTTTTTAGTTAACTTCCTTTGCCAGAATAATGAATTTCAGGGGGATTTGGCCCTTAACACTCTCTGGCTTCATCAGCAGTCTCCACCATGCAGGAGGTGAGATGAAGGTGATCATCCGGCTCCAGCCAAGCTGTAGGAGAAATTTCAGCTGACTTTGCTAAGGCTTCACATCAAATTATGCTGCGTTTCATTCCCACGTGACCACATTGGGAGTACCCACAGACACCCAAGGAAGAGGACTATGACAGTCTTGTCAGAAAAAAATAGTGTTGTCCTACAAGTTCCTATGTATTTCAAAGAAACAAGTACAGTAATTGGTAGGAAAAATTTCCAGGGATTTCCACTTTATAGTCAAAGTTTCAACGTGCCCAAGCACACTGTCATTGAAGGAGGTTCCACTAACACAGTAGGGAAAGGAAATCAAGACAGCAACAAGGCTGATCAAATGAGGATGACATCTCAGGCAGCCTGGCATCTTCTCCATGCTCAGGCTTAATGGGGAGATGGGGTTGATTCAGCCAGGCTTTCTGAAGGGGAAGAGACGTTCTTCCTGCCAACTGTGGAGCATAGACCCAACTGCGGGGCTTGAAATTGGCTTGAAATGTTCAGCAGAATCCACACATTGTTCACAGGAATTGTGAAAAGATACATCTGACCATTTCAAGGAATTTGTAGAAGCCTTTGGATCCTTGGGGAACCAGGCAGCTCATTGCAAAAGTTCAGTTTTCCTTTGGGTCAACCATAGGATCTAGATTAATATTTCATAACAGTTGTTAGTTGTCAGTTGTCTTTTATTCTTTTTCAATGCCAAGAGCAATTTCTTCTTTACAATTCATAGGGTTTCTGTGTTTATGACTTGCTAAGCCCCGATGTGAAATAAAATCGAGGCTATTGCTAGTTAAGTGTTTCCTATTGTGATTCTGCAGTCATTCAGCCTCTGGGAAGAAACAAATTGTTGGAGATGGACAACGTTGGTGCCTCCAAAGTATTTCAAGCTTGGCCCTGTTGCAGCTCATCTTGGGGAATTTTCAGGCTCTCTGGAGGGGTTATTAGATTTGTTGCAGAAGTCAGGCTGATCTGGGGAAAGGTAACAATTACAATATGCTGGATTTGATGGATTGGTCCTCTAGGAAATTTTCTACAAAACATCTTCCAATAAAAATTGTGTAGAAGCAAGCGGGACAACCTTGAGCATCTGTTCTGTGAATCAATTTGAGTAAACACAGACAGACAGACTTTATTTGCAGCTACTTCGTTTGGAGATAAAACAGGAGGGAAACATTTTAAATATTTCAAGCGGGTCTAGATTTTTCACTTTGGATTTTACGTTTTTGCCTGTATTTGAAAGCTTGATTTTGGTTTTTAACGGGGCTAGGTTACTGTATCAACCCTCTTGGCAATGAAAATTGGAGGAAAATAAAATAAAAAAATAATTTCCTGGCATGACTGACCCCATACAAGCTGAGCTGAACTCTTTCTTTGGAGATTTTAGATTTTAGTTTTTGCTGCTTTACTGTTTTTTCCCAGTTGGGGTGAAGTTTATCCATGGAGAAAATTGGCTATGAGGAGAGAATAGAAAAAATGGAGAAGGTCACACGGAGGAAAAAAAAAAACAAGTGGTTTTCTAGTTAGATTCTTGTTCTTGAGACCAAGATGATACTTCAACAGCATTGAGATAGGCAATAAAACAGCAACTCAAGTGAACTTCAGTATCTTGCCCAGTTCTAAGTCTTGCTTAAGATATTAAGGATATTAAACAAACTTTGTTGCTCCCTTCAGTGACCTTTTTTATTTGCCCATGCAGTGTTTCCCTAGACAAAGATTTATTTGCATTGCCAAAAAAAAATTGGATGTTTAATCCTGCCACATTTTCCTAACCACATGAAAGCAAACCAAACTGAGCTATTTTGACTTGCGCTTTAAGCCTTAGGTCATGTCTTATAGGAGGATTCTTCCATGTCTTCCAGGAGGATTATGGTATTACTGTGTCTGGCTTAATTGCCTAAATTTGCTTTGATTTCTCTGTCATCTGTCAAGCGTTTGGCTTCCTACGGAACATCTTCAACATAAGGAAAATAAACCTTGATGTGTTGAATGAGCTGAATTTTTCATATTTTCACTCCTGACTAAGGTATTTTGGTGGGAAAAGATATTCTGGTGATTAACACGTCTTAATATTGAAAATTGCAGCCTGTCTTGCTAAAAACACTTAATGCCATCTCCATGCAGGAGCGAAGGGGTCTTTGCCGCCTTCGTTAATGGGTTCCCGTTGCTTTCACCGTGCGGCATAAATTATTTCCCAAGTTGTATCATTTAAAATATTATGAATTAATCACAGTGGAACACTCAGTGAATTTGCGTGGGCAGAGGATACATCCAGAGCAGCGATGACTTAATTATCCAAAAGGCCACGCTGGAAAAGCCCGTTACGGCAAGCAGCTCTGGATACAAACCAGTACAAATACCTCTCCCGACTGCGACCTCTTGCATTGCACTTACTACGATGACGGATAAAATACAGATTTTTCCAGCTGCTGTTCATAAAGCAAGATACTGAAGCCTCCTTTCATTTTTTTTGGAAGCCACCTCCCCACTTGCTGCGTGCAGACGGGGCACCTCGCGTAAGGTCAGGCATCTCTTGATGCAGCAGGACACTTAAGTACCCACTTAAGACCATAGAACGTGTTGAAGCTGCTTGGGCAAAGGGCGATTCAAAGCGTTCCATCACCCTTGGGGCCAAAGAGGGCATGAAGTCACCCCGGTTAACCTCCTTCAGGGCAGGACATGGCGTTTCCCACAGCTGCCCTCCGCTCAACCCAAAGACACCAGGCCAGGGAGTTCTGCTCATTGCCTTATTTTCACATTGGTTGGAGCTTTTCGGGCAGTAGGTTTTTCATCAGTGGTCTTTATCCTATATAATGCCATGTCATCTGAAACCAAGTGATTTTGACATGGTCAAATGCTCATGGTCTGCAAACTGTTACCTGCCCTGTATTTTCCTCACCTGCTGAATAGCATAATGCTCTTTCCTAAAAGTCTTCATTGAGAGAAGGCCATATTAACTATTCTGTTCTTATTCATAAATTCGTAAATAAGGTCCTAAATGGTGATCATTTTTTTTTCAATGTTTTCAACTTTCCAATTAATTTTTTTTCGACTTCTTAATAGCCCTTTCCCTTCTTCAGCTCTATGGTTAGTGCCTCAGGAGAGTGGCATGAACATACAGAAGCCGGGGGAAATGCAGGACTTTCATTTCTGGAGCTGTGAGCTCAAGGCAGAGATTAGTCAAGAGGCTGTAGTTTCCAACAGTTCATCCTTTCAAATTAGCTTAGCTCTTTTCTCATTTTCCAGGTGGTGCTTTCTTTCTTGAAAAAAAGGAAAACCTATGTGGGACAAACACCCTGGGAATAATGTCTATTTCCCATTTAGTGTCTGACACTGTGTAATAGCACTCCAAAGACAGAACAGTTAGGTTTTATTTTATTTTTTTTTTCCTCTGGAGTGTTGCATGTTAGTTGAATTAATGGTCATTGGATCCATTTGTTTGAGTCACTCATGATATAAAAAGATTTCCTAATTCTTTTTCCGATATGCCTATGCCCTTTCTGTCTCCCCTGGGAGGGAGGAAGGGGTAGGGGACTGCTCGAGCTACGCACAGCTCCTACAGCAGACATCTCAGCACCGAGCCATCAGACCCTCCTAACATTTCACCCTTAGTTTAACCCAATTAAAGCCACATTTCCTCTTAAATGTCATTAAGCAATTTGGCTTATGACAATTTGCTTGCCTTTCTGCCCTCACTTGGTTTTTTCCTTCTTTTTTTTTTTTTTCCCTTTTTATTTCTTTTGTCTGTGTTAGTGGCTGCTGTTTCTCTAAAGGGGAGAAAGCTAAGATGCCGAAATAAAGATTATCCCTCACTTTGAAAGGGGAGGAATTTCTAGGGTTTCTGGTGGGAGGACAGGGATGTGGGGCTATCACCTCCCCACTGTGGGACTTACCGGCCACACTGTGAGATTTACTCTGAAATTTATATTGGAGGGAGGAAAAACTTCAGCAGGAATTCTGGTTCAGTCCCTAAGAGAGCTCCATCGACAAGTTTGGAGCTTCTTGGCACTGGTTATTGCACTTCCACCCCCTTCTCCGGTGTGTCTGACGCCGAGTCTCGTAGCAGATGCCTGGCCCTGACCCCAGTTTGGTCAGCCATGGCCATCCCAGGTGTCCAGGGATGGTGCCTGGTTGCTACCAAAGAGCCGCGTTGGCTTGCTTGGCTCCCAGATGGGAAACTCTTCCTCTAAAATTGTGTACTTTTATTTTTACAGCTCCTTCAAACATCTGATTGGCGGCCTAGATGATGTTTCCAATAAAGCCTATGAAGATGCAGAAGCAAAAGCAAAGTAAGTATCTGCTTGTTGTGTTCAGCATAAAATCTTAACCTCGTTTTTATTGATTGTACGTCATTGTAATTGACAAAAAAAATCAGGTTTTTCTGAACACAATAGTTGTGTCCCCAGCTCTGTCCACGAATATGGGAGGACCAGGGAGAGATGGGTCACCTCGGGTAGTGCCCAGAGCCATGTGGTCCTAAGGTCCACCTTAATCCCAATCTTTGAGTCCGCAGAAGTGTTCTATATTCAAAATTTATTGCAAAATACTTCTCTTGAAATATTTTGAGGTGAGAAATTACAGATCTTGGAAAGCTCAAGCAGTGAAGGAAATTGTTGTTGAATATGATTTGTTTCTTTAGAGAACTGATCTTTCTCAGACATTTTCACAAAGTCAAAACGTGTTCTGAGATGAGGAATGGGAAATCAAGTTTGTCATTTTTGAATGAATACTAGAGCTACTTTGATGTGATATATTCTATATTCCTACTATAAATATTCATTCCTTCCAGAAGTGAGCTGTAGTGTATTTTAAAATATTTCCAGAAAAACCTCACTCTTCATTCATTCTTGATCTACAATTAGTTTTTAATAGGAAAACTTTGTGATGTCTATACTTCGATTCTATACCAACAACAAAGGTCTTGAAGAGGAACATGTTGTGATTAGGGGGATACTGACTATAAGCCAGTGCAATTCAGAAGCAGAAGTAGTTTAAAAGAAAACTGAGGTCGCTCTATATAAAATTATTATACTTTTCCTTTTACAAAATTATTTTACTTTTCTTCTGTTGGGCTTTTTATTATTATTACCACACTAAGGAAGGGGATAGGTGTTTTCTCAAAGCCAAGTACTTGGTGTAACTGTGAATCTGGTTCTGCAGCCATCTAAATTTAAGGTTGCTCGTAAGTTATACATCGCAGCTTCTCATTAAACCAGAGGGGTTTGAAATAGTGTGCAACAACAGAATTTGGCACTTCTGTGGAGACAAAATGAAAAACCCTAATTAGGTAGTTGGTTAAAAAATAGGGTTTTGTTTGTTTGTTTCAGGAAGTAAATATGCTTCCCAAGAAACTTAGTTTCTTGGACAAGACTTGCTAGTATTGCAAAGTACACACAAATTAGGATAGTATTTTCTTTTTTATGATCTTTGAGTGATATTTGAAATACATTTTTAATCACATTTAATTTATTTTAAGGTACTAAACGGCACCCCAGGGTTGCATATTTGTTTAGAATAATATTTTCCTACCCCAGTTCAAACATGTAAGCTTTCTTCTTCAGCTACTTAAGTTCCCTAAAATTCTTGTCGACCTAATTAGAAAGGTGGGAGGCTATCAGCCTCTTTTACCCTCCCAGAAAAATAGGTATTTGGGGCACAGAATGCAAAGCCAAATGGACACATTGATATAGCAGCAGATAAGTAGCTGTTAGATATTACAGATAAATGTATATAATAATATATATGAACTATCAGTACCCACTGAAATTATGGCATTCTAATGCCAGTAGCAGCTTGTGCAAAGCATTTTACAAAGTTCTGGAAAATTAACTTAAGCAACTTCAGAGAGATGGTCCCAAGTATCCCAAGCATGTGATGCTATTATTTTAGAATTTAATTTTTTTTAGTGTTACTCTTTGGATTATTTTGATTTCCACGTGAACAAAAAGGAAGAAAACATCAGTAATGAAACTGGGGATTTTTGGTTTGAGTAATTACATGATGTTATCACAGAAGCTTTTATAAGGTCACACCACAACCCCTTAGCACCAAGCAAAATTTGCACATAGGACTTGCCATTCCCCATTTCATCGTCTGTCTTTTGCATCTACAATCTGAAGCTGTGTTGTTAACAGAGTACCACTTAGTAATTTATTATCACAGGCATTTCTTGCATATGCAGATTCTGTTGGAGGCTTTTTCAGGATAGTTTTGTGAATTTTAGGGAAGGGCTTTCAGGGGCCCTTTATCATGTGTCTTTAAGGGGGAAGCTGCAACTTTGGACCTGTTTTGGATAAACTTTATTTTGGAACCAACAGACCAGTGTTGACCTCAACATTTTTGAGCTTTGATCTTCTTTATTCCTCTTCTCTTCCTCTAATGCCAAGTATTTAATCCCTACAGAGGGGCAAAGTGAAGAATTCCTAATGATGGAGGAATTGTGCCCCAAAAAAGAAGGAACTGATTAATTTTGATAGCAACTTTTGTATCTTAGAAGTCAGAGGCCTGTGCTTAAGTCCTATCACTCGATAGTGTAGGTGACAGTGACATTATTGCCCTTTGCATATTGACATTTTGACTTTGAAAAAGCATTAAGGATCAGTGCTGTCTGCCTGGAGAAACATTAAAAAAAAGGAATATCCTTTCAAAAGACATGGCATTTATTAGTCAAATACCATATTCCCATATTCACATTTGCTTGACTCCTTGAAAGCAAGCACAAGCCTGAGAAAATATGAATAGAAGAGGGAAAAATGGCAAAGTTACTCTGGGAGTAAAACGAGATGCTTTGGAAGCTGCTGCAGAAAGTTCTGTTGCTGGAGAGTTATTGTTTCTGTATCTTGCAAGATAAAAGTCATCTGGGAGAAAAGTCTACTTGGCATAAATTTTAACCTGGATTACTTTTCAAGCAGCTGCTAATTAGCTCCAGCTAATTGTCCTTCAAGGGCTTATCTTTTCCAAGGGTATGTTTGTGAAAGGGAAGAACTTGGCACATAAAGCACACTTGGGTTTGGTGAAGCTTTACCTGGCTTAAATCACAGAAAAAGTATTTTTTCCTCTTTTTTGCATCCTTGTAGCTAGCGTCGCTTTTTCAGTGCCTGTGTGGCAGGTGGCAAAAGGCCTTTGGATGGGTGGAAATTTGCTGTGTACCCGTGTCTCACCATGATTCAGGTGGATCAGGGTGACCCATGCAAAGGTCAGATGTTCAGCAGGTGTAACCACACAGAGCAAATACAAAAGATATTGTTGTGAGACATCATTACAGCATATCCGAGCCCAAATGGGAACAATTTAATATTTTCTTATCAGTTGCTGTCAATCAAGAAATATGAACTGAAATGATGCCTGTAAAAATCTCTACAAAATGGAAGTGAATGAATTTTGATATAAATCTACCGTATCAACGTGATTATTAAATTCCTGTTAATTTCTAGGCTCCTGTTCAGCCAAAGCACAGGTTTAGACTACACCCAGTGCAAGTTCATGTTCCTAAAGCAGGGCTTTGGCCACAGGCAGGACTTTATTGCAGAAGTGCCTACTAAGTTGGTGGTACTGGTGGGTTTCTCTTTATCTCCATGGTAGAGCATGACCATGGGGTTACAGAGCTGAAAAGTCCCAGTGCACAATGTGGCTGAGCAGATATTAGGCAGAAGCTCCAGGGTCAGAGGATCTTTCCGTGTATTCAACAGTCCTCCAGGTCTAAAAGGGCTGAACAACTTTTTGTGGAGTTTATTTCTTGGCAGCCTGGTGTTTTCCCAGCTTAGCCTTGAAATATGGCTGGGGTGCTCCCAGGGAGGTGGTGGAGCCACCATCCCTGGAGGGATCTAAGAAACATGTAGACGTGGCACTTCAGGGCATGCTCTGGGATTTTGGGGTCTTTTCTGTGTGTGTGTGGATGGACTTGGTGATCTCAGAGGTCCTTTCAAACCATGAAGATTTCCTGATTCTGTGACCTTTCCATGACATGGCTGTAGCAAGAGAGAGCCTCTCCAGTGTCACAGAGACAAGGACAGCAAGTGGTGTCCCTCACCACCAAGCTGGGGAAGCTGGCAGCTGCCTGGGCTCTGCCTGGCCGAGCAGATCCACTCTGATGACCAGGGTGTCTGTGCTCTTTTTCTCCTGTCACATCCAGAATCATCTACTGATGTTGATCTTTGGTGGCAGTGGGGCTTGAAATTAATACCCTGTTGAAGTCCAGACGCTGGTGCCTTCATGCTGTTGCTCCAGGCTGTCTACAGATGCAGGCTAGATTGGACTTTTTGCTTGTTTATTTTCTATTCCAGCTGCATTGCAACCCCGGGGGAATAAGTCAAGGCACTCTCGGGCAAAATTGTCTCCTTTTCATAGGAGTCAAGGGAGCAGACCCTTTGTGTACCTATGCAATGCCTTTTCCTTGCCTAGAAGCTCTGGCCCCAAATGCCCTCCGTCTTTCCTTGAGCTGTATTTTGGTAATGAGCTCCATGCAGACCTTTTCTGTAACTGGCCAGAGGCATCCCTGTTTTCCCTTTACACCTTCTCTCTCACTACATTTATTCGCATCAAAGCATCCTAGCAGTTCATTGACTTAGTTTTGGTGCAGGGGGTGGTTATTAATATTTTTCAGTTGTATACACGTACTTTGTACATACATTCCCCCCTCCCACTCTGGCTTTAAAAGTGAAATTGCTGTTATTCTAACGAGAAAGGTACAGCTTTACCCTTTGACCAAGCAAGGTGGTACGGTGCCCCGTCTTTTTTCTTTTCATTTGCTCTTCACAAGATGGCACCATGTCCCCCGATACCTTTGGGCATGGGCTTGTTTGGAGATGCTGGGTTAGGAGAAGTTTTTGTGTCCCAGCCATAACGAGCGCATGTGTGTGTGCATGGTGGGACTGAAGCCTGCTTCTGGTGTCTCCCAGTGGCCAGGAGCTGGTGCTCAGGTGCCATCTGCTGTTGAAGGCTTCCCTCAAGCTGCATCTGGTTATCACATTTTGCAAGATTAAATCCTCATATCCCCCAGTCCATCTAGTTTCTCCTTTGCCAGCGTGTTCACAAGAGAAAGTATTTTCAACTGTCCTGTGTGGCTCCTCGGTGATGGTCCTTGGAGGGCTGCAGCTGGCTCTATATGTGTCTCCTTTCTATATAACCTTTTCTTCTTCTTAAGGAGGTTGTCTTTGAGAGTTATTTTGGTGGTTGAAGTTGTCTCTGGGAGTTGAGAGACAGAGAGGAGCCCAATTCTCACATTCTTGTCCCACTCAGAGGCAGGAGAAGGACTTCTCAGAGGACTTGCTTGAGAAACATGGTCCTCATCTGGCCTATGAAATATTTTTATGCACCTTGCGTATAAAGAGTGCTCTTTATTGATTCCTTGTGTTTTTCTGAAGGTGGTTGGTAGTGATCTGGTGACATGTGTCGGTGTGCCTGTAGCGTAGACATCTGCTCTTTGGTGGTCCCATAGGTGCATGTTCTGGCCATCCTCTCTGTAAACAGACTAAGGCTGGAGTTGGCCCTTCAGCTCCAGAAAAATGGGCCATGGCACGTAGAGGAACCAACAAACTCCTGTTTTGGTAAGAAGGGAAAGCCTTGAACAGAGATGCTGTGTTGCCAGGGTCACTGGTACGTGGTGGGTTTGAGCCAGTCTGTCAGTTTGGGGTGAATAATAAGTAACCCTGTCTATTAGGAAGGAATACTTTTTATTTCTTTATCTTGTTTTCTTTTAGAATGTAGACAAAATAAGCCAAGAAAAATTTTAACCCCTGCCAAAAGGGAAGTTTTCAGAGTTAAAAGTTCCAAAAGAGGAGCTACCAATAAAAGAGAATGATTTAATTAGGGTCTGGCTTTCTGTTGGGAGACAGATTTGGAAAAAATTGTCTGAAATCATTCACCAACGCACGGAGTGCAATTAGATTAGTAATTTTTCTGCAAGAGGAAATATTTTCTGGCTCGCAGCATTAGGAAGGTCTGGGCAGCCTTCAAGCTGTAATAATTGGCTCCATCTCCCTCTGTGTCAATTGTTTTCTGGATTAGGGACCATATGAGAACTAGCTTTTGCCTTGGTTATCTACAGGGCCAGGCTGGGGTGGGAGAGCCTTGTCAGACATCCGAAAAGGAAGGGGGAAAAGCTCCTTAAGGCTATAAAAAGTAGAGGTTGCAATCATTTCCTTTCAGCTTTGTAAATAATTCAAATAATTCTCCTTCTTGGTGAGTGTTGGGGCGAAATCGTAACTGATCATTAATACCTCTTAAGTTTGTATGAGTTTTAAATACCTTGCTGTTTAGAAGAAGCGAGAGTTTGGGTAGCATTATTTGGCCTCTGGTATGCAAGAGCTTTTTTTCTTTCTGCTGGAAAATTTTGTGCAGAACAGAGTTTAGCCTTAAATAATATGAATTTCATACTCAAGCCACTGGGAGCTTGTATCCAACTCTGGCTATCGAATTTTCCCAACTGCTGTCATAAAGAGGGGTTTACTTATTTTTTCAGTTCTCAGAAATCATTTCAAAAGGCGAGAGCCCATTGAGACAATGTGCAGGGTGACACCCCTAAGTCAAGGTGGAGGAGACTGCTGAATGATGACTTTTCTTTTTCAAAGACTTGCGTTGCTCGTGCAGAGACCTGCACTGGGTAGGCTTGATGGCTGCTTTCCTCTGGAGAGAATGCATCTGTAATGCTCTGTGTCGCTCACAAGGGATGTGTTAAATTAGCTTTTTAAACCCAGATTGTTTTCGTTTAGGTAATAATCTGTATGCTTTCCTCTTGCTAAGTTGACCTTTGGAGATGATAATGGGCCGTGTCAGGTGCCAGATGGAAGTGCCAGTGAAAAGAAAAAAATCAGTGCCTTTGAAGAGGGATGATAATATAATATTTTACTGCATTTGTTTTCTAGAATTAAGGCCTGTACTGATGAAATAAAGATGCAGCAGAAAGCTTTCTGATGATAATGAGCCTCATGCCAGAGGAAACAGAAAATGTTGCAGCAAATGCATCTGTGTGCTTGGCAATTCCCTCTGTAGGTGGCTGCACTTGATGGAAACGGAGATTGGTCCATTAGTGCATTAGAAATATTAGCCATTCCTTTGACATTTGTCTAAATACTTGTTTCAGAAGGCGGTGAAAATTCTTTTCTAGTCCGAGTGCGGTCACTAAGAGCTTGGTGTAGCACGGTCTCAGTAGCTTTATGCAGATACTTTGGCAAACTTTGGCATTCGGGAGGGATGGGGTGGCAAAGGGAGCGTTAAAACAGTTTTGCACGGTTTCTGGGTCTGTACGTTTGGTGCCCAGCACATTTTTTAGCTTTCCTGAAGGTTTTTCTAAGGTTTTTTGTTGAGATTACACCACTGGAAGATGGGCTATTTCTGTCCCACTTTCATCTTCCATCTGTGATCTTCTGACTTAAATAGAGGGACACTTTAGAGTAGAGTCAAATATATTATAAATAAAACCCAGTGATCCTTCTACTCTAGGAAGCTACTGGTTTTTGGAATTGCTGGAAATAGTTCTGGGATCATTTGTGGCTTTTCCAGCGCTGGAGTTGCCTGCTAGACCTAGTTGTCCTTCATTGAACCTCAACAACTTGTATGAGATCCATGAGGAGTTGAGTCAGACCTTACTTTTATGTCCAAGAATTGGTCAGGGAAAGGAAAAAGAGCTGTAGGGCAAGTACATGGATGGTGCTGGCAGCCAGGGAATGTTTGGGAGGAAGAGATTTGGGCTCTGGGGGAACATCAGCAGGGGAAGAGGTGGGGGAGCACCATTTCCCCGCTGCTGAATTGTCTTGGCCAAGTTGGAAAAGGTGTTGCCAGATCATTTCTTCCCACTTACCCAAGAAACTTCCCAGGCTGGGATGTGATGGGAATAGCTCCGAAGTTTGCAAATGTTGGTGGACACAGCTGTTCAGACAGCAGAGATAGGGGAAGGAGCAGAGGGTGGAGGTCCATATTTCAAAGAGGAGTGAATATTAATTGTTTTCCCTGTGAAATTTAGTAAGCGTGGTACCTGAAAACTGCGTAGCAAATTCAGTTGACCCCGGAACAGTAACTGTGTCCAATTTGAAGATGAAATTCAATCACTGAACTGAGAAACAGAAGAAATTTAATCCCCCTGTGAGTGAAAAACTCAATGCAGCCTTAACTCTGAAGTTACTGCTGACGCCTCCATCCCACCAGCAGCTGATCCACCGAAACAAACCTTTCTTCTTCTTTCCTTTCTTCCTCATGAAGAATACTTAATTGGTTTTCCTGAGAGCTCAAATTAATTTCCATATATGTCTTACAGTCTATATGCAGTCCAGATAAAAAAATCAGGATTTCTACCCACATCTCATCCTTACCTGGTGGGCATCAGCACTCTTGGATCACCGCAAGACTGGCATAGTGTGATGCCACCTATCTGGCCAGCACTCGACTGCAAGACTCTCTTACTTTGATTTCTCTAAATTTTGCCCAATGTGAGGCAGTAAATCGAAGGCAGGGCAAGAGGTGGGGTAGAAAAAGAAGGAATGATACAGCCCAGGTGGGTCTCTGCCCTCACTGCTGCTGGCTGCAGGACCCACACGGTGCGGCATTTTGCTCTCCGGGAGCAATGGGAAGGTGACAACCTGCCACTGACTCTGTAAGACCGAGGAAAGGAGGTTTATTGAAAAAAACATGATGTTTCCAACACTGTTGATGGGTTCTGAGAAACTACTGCCGTGTGATAGTATTTTTTCCATGTGCTTGTTTGCAGCACTTAGGGCGTCCTACACCCCACAGCTGGGCAGTGCACTTATTTATCCTGACTTTGCTCAGCTCCACTTGCACTGATTTACTTTGATTTACATTGATTTACCCTCAGTTTTGCTATATTTTCTCAGTACCTGACTGAATACTCCATTAAATGATTTGGAAAGTGCTGAGCTCTAAATCTTTAAATCATCTGAAAAAAAAAAAAAAGAAGGAAAACCTGTTCTCATCATTTAACTGATCCCACAGCTTTTACGTACGTATAGTAAGATGAAACATCAAAAATATAGGTAACATGAAAATTTGATTATGTAAGAAAGCTCAGTGTCTGTAAATTTTTAAAGATAAGATCAAAGTCTGATCTTGCCTGTTACATTGGGCGTTAATATGAAACTATACCAGGAGGTTTACAGTAGGGCTATTGTAATAAAATTTCTGATGTAAGTTAAAAGGATGGTATTTAAAATTCAATTTAGTAACGGGAATGAAGTGTTTCCAGATCTATCTGCTCAGCATATCATCACATGCAAACGTTTTGGCACTCTGTCTTTAATATCTCTTAGGTTTTCCCACTTCATTTTCAAGTGGGACTGTCAGGTGGCTCTACGGAAGACACCCAATAACCTAATTTGTTGATAGCAAAGGCAGAGATTAATTAGTCTGATACAATGGGGCTCAAAAAGCAGTTGTGGAATTGCAATGGCAACTTGCTGGGCTGTTGATGATCTGCTGGGAGTCACTCTGCTGTACCTCCACCAAACCCACCAGAGCTACAGCTGCACCTTCAGGCCCTTGGACTCATCTTAGTCTGGGATTAAATCACAAGCTTTGCCAGATTTCGGTGCGTTTCCTCACACTTCATGCTTTAAAGAAGATACTTTCCAAGAAAGGAAAAGTATTTCTGGCACGCTGCAATTTTTAATGGCCTATTTTAAGGGGTGATTCCTTATTTCGTTTGGAGGCTGTTTCTGGGCAGAAGCGATACCATTCCTCTTGGACGGCAAAGATGTGATTCTTACGGCTTGAAATTCTTTCAGGAGCCAGTAATGGGGAATGGGCTGGCAGCAGGCCAGGGAATGGCTGCGACTCTTTTAACATGCAGGGAAAATGCCAGGGAGTCCCTACAGATGCTGGGTTTAGGGGAAAGAAAAAAAAAAAAAAAGCTAACTACTTGGCTGCTTTGAAACATTAGCCATCTCCTTAAATTCCCCTGGCTTCCTAGATTGCTTGCTGATTTCATACACTTAGGGAAATGGATGCCTTTAAGTTTTGCTTTGAACAATATTTTATGATCCCATTATCAACCCCACTGCTTCCAAATAAGCTATTTTTAAAACTGTGCAATAGCTGAATAGTTATATTTTGCATCTGAGTCAGATTAGGACGTGAAAATGTTTGTTAAGAGCTGAGCACGTGCATGACCTCCTGCTTGGGAAAAATAGCCTATCCATGAGAAAATACAGCTCCAACGTTCATGTCTCGGGAAAGCAAGACCTACATGGGCTTACTGCTGCTTCAAATGCATCCTTGCTAAGTATCAAAGCTGAAAAACAAACACAAAAAAAAGGAATTACATCTTTTATTGCTGCAGCCTTTGCAAAGGGTAAAGCCCTGAAAGACTTATTGCTGGGAGCAGCCTTCACCCAGCACTCAGCACCTCACGAAGTCCCCTCGAAAATTAAATGTAATTAAAGGCTTTTCTTCAGTCAACTCTTGTACAAAACTCTTGTAACTTAAACTTCCTTTAGGTGAGCTTATTAAATGCAGAAGCCAAATTAAGAGTATCTTCTCTTGTTTCTATGTGTATTTCAACCTCTCTATGTTTTTAAGGCAGGCAGATTTTTATCATTGCCTTGTTATCCAGGACAGCTACCATCTATTGCTTCTGGAATAGGAAAAAATATTCAGGCTTCTCAGGAGAGAAATAGAAGGTATAAAGACTGGAAACAAACAGTCTTGTATCCTCCCTTTCCTAATGTGATCCATGTGATGGTTTCAGATGAGGGCATTTACAGAAAGAGGAGTCTCTGGAGTGAAGGGTCCTTTTATAGCGGGTCTCTTTGAAGGCCCTCAAGCATTTTGCAATGTTGTTTTGAACACGGATGGGGGAAAGAAATTCAAATGTTTGTTTGACCTGCAGCATCTCCTGTGGCATTTAATAGAGGAGCCAAACATAAAAAAGGTGAGCTCTAGGTGTGCCAGGGGCCCTAGCGCTCGAGAAGTCAACAGGAGCCACTGATAATGAATTCCCCTTTTGAGTCAGTGAATGCTGGCAGTTTGGCTTGGGAAAAAAATAAATCATGCTCATCTGGGCTATTTTAAACTTTTCTTCATTTTTCAGAAGTTTTAGTGGATGGAAGATGAATATTTCTAGTAAAGGACATCACTCCTACTGCTGGGGAGGGAGAGGCTTATCTGTGTCACCCCTTTGGAGACTGCACAACGAGGGTGCTCAGGGATAAACACTAATGGGGTATTTGTATATGGGTGTTTGAAAGTGTCTTTAGGAAAAAAATGACTACATTCATATATCTAAATCATATTTTATCACTGACTTCTAAAAACTATTCAGAGCTTGAAATATAGTCACATTAGTAACTCTCCCATTTTCAGTGGTTTTGTTATGATGTGAAGAATCCTACTATCATATTGACAGTTCACCAGGGCAATCAAATTGATAATTTTCCTGAAGGCCTGCATCTGTAATAAACCCCTTTCACTAGATTTTTGAAGCTAGTTCTGTAAAGAAAATAATAATCCAGGAACATGTTCAAAATACATCAACTTCTTTAAAGGCGTGAAGAAAGCATCTGGGCTGGTCCTTGCTCAGAAAACCATAGAATCATAGAATCATAGAATTGTCTAGGTTGGAAGAGACCCTTGGGATCATCGAGTCCAACCATCTACC
>JAOQGM010000002.1:1118985-1131176 GCA_027564225.1 Gallinago stenura
CAATCTAAACCTACCCTGTTGGAGCTTGAAGCCGTTCCCTCTCGTTCTGTCACTAATTACCTGTGAGAAGAGACCAGAACCAACCTCTCTACAGTGTCCTTTCAAGTAGTTGTAGAGAGTGATAAGGTCTCCCCTCGTTTTTCAGAAAAGTTCAATCTATATGTCAATATTCATTTAAAATTATAAAGTCCACCTTACAAGGTTCTAAACCCCTGCTGAAATTAGGGCTTGTTGCCCCATGCCTGCAGTGCAAAGCTCCAGCTTCAGTAGACAAGAACTGATAGCAATTTGGGGCAGTTGGGGGATTCAGGATCAGACCTGCAGATGAGGAGAAGGCACCTGGCTTGCTCTGAAAATGAATAATCTAGAAAATGATTCAATTTCAGAAAGCGGCATCAACCTGTTAATAGTCAACACTCATTGACTCCAGTCTTTAAAATTTATATGCCCTGTGTTTATTTTAAAAGGTGTAGCATTATCTGGCTTTTCCATTAGAAAGGAATCTGTACCCACTGCCTGATTGTCATATTTATACATCTAATGAAACATAACACTGCCAGCTTAGACCTGTTCATTTATATTTTACGCTTTCGCTCTTTACTCTCAGTTTCTATGGGAACCTGGGGTGTTGCAGCAATAGAGAATAAAGAGATGAAGAGAGGTCTTCGAAAACATAACTCCATTTCTCCGCTGAATTGCCAGCATGGCACTCCGGGCACAAACACGCCTAGAGCCAAATAAATGGGGAAGGGAAAAATCAAGGCAAGTTTGAAGTGAAAAAGTTGATAGTAATTGAGTTTTCTTCTTCCAGAAGCATCTTGAGCGGGTGCTTTTTCTGTTTTTTGCTTTGAAAATCTCTGTATGATGCTTAAAAGTTAGGTTTAGATTTTCTGAGGAGGAGATAACTATTTGCGCTGTTTGCCCTTATGGCTATTTTAGTGCAAGGTGCTCCACTGCAAATAAAAAAAAAAAAACCAAACCAAACCCCTCTCTTTTGGTATAATTAATGACAGCTTATGAGTTGGGAATGCAATACTCATGTACAATTCCATACATTTTGCACCAAAACATGCTCTAGTTCATCTATTACAGTATATCATTTAGTATCCACTGTTTCAGTGTCTGATGGTGAATCAAGGGGAGTAATGTAGATGAGCTGAAATAATTACTAGGGAATAATTAGAAAAACCTCCTTAAGGACATTTCTTGCCAAGCCCCAGTACGTATATGAATTCCTTACAAGGTGTTTACATTTAAATCTAACTTGGAAGAATAAAAATGTAGTGCTCTGAATACAGAGTGTCTAAGGCTACATTAAAATGGAAAGATAAATTTCCCATCTTTCAACAGGTCTGGATTTGGCAAAGTTTGCAAGGATACACATGGAAAAAAACGCCTAGAACAGTGGGGTTTGGTTGGGCTAATGCTGATAAGACTTAAAAGCAGTTTCTGGAACATGTGTTTTTTTTGTTTTAATGTTCATGTGCATCAAAGTGGATGTTCAGAGCTGTGTTCCTAACCACCTAGAAACATCTGTCAACAGATAGTGGGATACTCCTCACAGAATTAGCTGAAACAAGGGCACTCTTGCTAGATAGTATTATCTCTAGACTATTTGTTTTCTCACAAATGCTTACTTTTAAGGTGAAGCCAGCCTGTTCAAGACCATCTGGTCTCTAGACCATAGAGATGGTCTCCATCTGCAGGTGGCAGATCATCTTGAGATACCCCTGCTCTCGGCAGATGGCTTTTCTTCTCGCTTCTGCCTGCCTTGAAGCTGGTTTGAGTTGGCATTGCTGAGTTAGGTTTAGTAAGTTACAGTATGAGATGGACTTGTGTGACTTCCCCTGCTCCCACTGTTTGGGTCTGGAAGGAACTGTTTGGGTACCTAAAAACCTTTACCTTCTCAGTAGTGTTGAACAGCTCAAGAGTAACCCCGAGCAAGTTGCTTTTCTCTGTCCTTTCGTTTCCTAATCTGAAAAATAGCACTTAAGATCTACTAATCCAATGTACTATGTCAGAAATTGATATTGTTATCATATCTCCATCATATTGGTTTTATCCATCATTTATCCATCATATTTATCCATTTATCCATCATATTTATCCATCATAATCATCATCATTTATCCATCATATCTCCATCATATTGTTATCATATCTTCATCATCCCACATTACAACTTCAGGATATGTCTCAAGGTTTATGCTTCCTGGTCACTTTGTTCTTGCAGTAAAGTGATTTTGAAATTATGTTTTAAAATAATGTCAAAAGGGGAGTGGTAAGCACCTGACCTCTTAACACAGCATCTAGAAATAGTTTTTATCCACGCCAGGAAGTTGGTTTCATGGGTCTTTATTTTCAGGCATCTCTGTACAGTCGACTTTACCTCCATACCCATATAGATATGGCCCCAATCTGCTGGCCATGACCTTGCCTTTGCAGTCTTTGTCAAAGATGGGACTACATGGGTCAAACTCTTGTTCAAAATTATTTGTTTTAATTTTCTTTTTGCAATGAGAGGAACTTAATTCTCACATTCTCTTGGGCAAATCTGAGTCAATTAATGCTCTTTATTCTCCAGATTATACAAACATGATTTTCTGTCTTTGGGATTGAGGTGCTCTGCAGCCTTCTGAAATGTCCTTTTGTGCTTTGAAGTATCTTTTAATTGTTCCAAAATAAAATAATAAATAAAATAGCAACTATATTCACTTCCCTTCTGCTCCATGGGTAGTTTTAGGACTTTATGTTTTGCAGATGTGTGTAAGGGTAAGCAATGACGCATCAGCTTGGTCCTTCTTGTGTTGCACATCCCTGTGGTGGGAGAGTACTGAGGGTCCTAGCAGAACCCTCTGGTTTCCAGAAAGTCGTCTCTTCCCAATTCCACTGAAGGCTTTGGACCTCTCCAGTAGCTTACTTCATCAAGGTTTACTAAAGACGTAGCCCATACAATTAAAACAACTGAGTTGGTTATGGAGTCTAGGATTTCCCTTCTCAAAACTGCCAGGGTGCCATGTGAGCCTAAGGGGAACGGGAGGTCTTTTGACTGATGATGAGCCTTTAGGGCTTGTGGAAGAGTTGCTTCCTGGTATCTGCTGTGGGCTAGGATATTCTTGGGGATCTTAGAGTTGCACCACTGGGTCCACTAGAAGAATTTCAATTGGTAGGATTGGTAAATCTGACCTACCACTTTGTAGCATCACAGCTCAGATCCGGAGGTGGCAGAGAAGGGATGGTTGCATGAAGGGATTGACTGTGTAGAACACATCGAGGATCCAGTCAGCAGATTTAGCCCCACCATTGTGAGAGTTCCAGGATGCCAGAGCCTGGGGCTCCCTCGCTTCTTCCCACGAGGCAGAGCAGAGCTACATCTATCCTTTTGGGTTCCCCCACTTAAATCTGGAGTTGTCCTGAGTAGACACCTAACATCAATTAGTGCTCATAGGGGAGTATCCAAACTGTATCAGGATGCTTCCAAGCACAGAGAAGCTGAAGGTGGCTGCTCCAAATTGCAGGTGTCCTTGGCAAAGCCTCTTACCTCTTGGCTCAGCCGGAATGGGGAACTGCTGTAAAAACTAAGGATTAAAGGAAAAATGGCACAGAAGTGACCTGCTCGTGCTGCTGCAGCCCAGTGGCATCAACAGCGACAAAGCATGAAACCACACGTGTAAAGACGGCGTAGGGGGAAACACTGAGCTGCTGGGATCAAGGCAAGAGATTAATTTGGGAATAATATCTGTTCCAGAAGATGCAGCTACCAAAAAGGTCCCCATTCCCTCCACTTTGGAGACTGAAAAAAATGAGTGATGCATGACTGCTGTCAAAAAGGCTATTGCAAGTCTTGTGTAGCCTTGCCTAAAAAGCATTGAAACCCACTCTACTAGAAAATATACATATTTTTATACCATAATAAGATAAAACACTGCTACCTATTTAAAAGGCGATTTTTTTTTTTTTATTTAGCCTTACTGAATGCAGACATTCCTAATCCCTATGGATCCCTTGCAGACCAGTGCTGACCCTCCCTGCTATGCCTGGTGTTAATCAGGAGTCAACAGCATTTGACGCTGAAGGGCTTGACAGCAGGATGTCACAAAACGCTGCCTGTTTGGTAGGTGGCTGAGTTCAGGCCTTTTCTAATCCATTTTCAGGCAAAAGGGAGCTAATTTGAAACCACCGCTGCTAATTCCGGGAAAAGAAGGCATCATGAAGCCTCTTTGGGGAGTTTCGAGTGACAGCGTAGCCATTAGCAGAGGAGAAATGCAGGAAGATGATCTTTATCAGAAAGCATGTGTTTGACTTTATAGTTCTTCCCCAGAAATCATTGTTTGCCTTTCGGCTAAGTATTATTTTATTACATTAAAAAAAATAAGTGTTACTGGGTCTCTCCATCCTCTTAGAGAGTGGCAGGTAGGATTTGGCCATTTATGCTGAAAGAGGGAGAAGAAAAAAATGCTTCTTAAAGGAAGTGCCTGATCCTCTTTGAGAACAGAAGTGGATTTTTGGAAAGTTTTTGTGTATAGGCTGACCACCAGGTGATACTGGAGAAGTGTTTGAAGTGCAAGAAATCCTTGCTGTGATCTGGGCTTTGTATCGTATCGTGGAGTAGAGGGGATCATCCCTTTGAGTCTGCTTAGGTTTCTGTTGGAAAAAGCAGCTTTGGAGATCCTCGTGCCACAAAGATACTTCAGAGTTTCATGAAAAAACTTGGATTTATTACAATAGTAGAAATGGTAGCACAATCCTCCTCTTACGTGGGCCAAGGAGGATGCTAAGCAATATTTCCCAGTCCCAAAGCCCTTGTTATGGAGCTTCTCATGAGGTTCATGACCACCAGGATCATTTTTGGTGTGCAGAACTCTGCTCCTTCATGTAACACCTTTATTACAGCTCCTGCAAACCCAGCAATCCTAGAGAGGCTGGGAGTGTTCAAGGAAATATCACCACATGCTTGTTCTGCTTCTCCGTGTCCTTCCTCACAGCTGTTCTCCAGAGGAGATACTGAGCAAAATGTACCTTTGAAGCAGTCCCAGACATCCCATAGGTGATCCATTCTTACATAAGTTTTGTAGTGTGTCTTCATTTTACAGCTAAGGAAGCAGATATGGAGTAAGTAAATGAACCAGAAGTCAGAAAAGTCAAGGCAGAACCAGAGCTGGCACTGTCCTCTCTCCCATCTTCAGTCCTTCAGATGTAAATGTAACTGGCAGAGGAGACCAAGTAAAAGAAGCTTCACCTGCAGAATTATTTCCCATTTAATGATCTAACAAAGGGTCATTATAGGAAATAGCAAGACAATTTTTACATTTTCGGTTTCAGTTGTGAAAGAATTAGTCTGGAAAACTCAGGTGCATAAATGTGGAGAAGAGTTCCTTATCGCAGACAATGTTCACCATTACCCTGAGGGGCAGGGAGGTACTGGGGGCCCTAGGTTTGTTGGCGGGTTTCTGCTCCTTTCCTAGTAGACCCTGACGTTCTGTCTGTCTTCTTGACCGTGTCTGAGCACTGAGCTGATGCTTTCATGGGACCACTCCAAACTCTTGAGGGGGAAGGATCATCTTGGAGCCTGTCTTCTGACATTAGAAGTTTGGGTTATTTTTTATCCATATCCGTTCCTCTTCATTTCATTTTATCTCACGCTTTATTGGCAAGTCACCAAATCCACTAAGGTCCTACTGCAGCTCTTTGTGGTTCACCCTCTTTTTTCTGCTACTCTGAATATCTTCATGTCAACAGAAAACCTCGGTGCTCTGCTCTTGAACCCTCATGCACATGAATTTTAGATCCATCAAAGAGCACGGGCCCCAGCACAGCACCACACAGGATGGCAGATGACTTGACCTCCACTCTCTGAAGCAGTTATTTCTTCATGAGAAGACCTTTCCTTTTGTGTCCTGGTAGCTTCTTGCCTTTAATTGCCTTTGCTGGGGAACCTTCTGAGATGTCTTTTTGGAAACTAAATAGACTCTGCCAAGCAGATCAGCCTTATGCATGAACTCCAATATGTCCTTTATGGAAGACAGAATACCTAATTCTACTCCTGATGATCGTTTTCCCTAATAAAGATACAGACAATACCAGCCAGAGCTCCCCTGATCAGCTCTGCAAACCTTTTAAAATATTTTTACTGCGTCCTGGGGGAGCAGTGAGGATGTTGGCCTGCTGGTCAGACCATACAGACCTACTTCCAATGTATGTGTGCTACCTATTGGAAAGGTAGGTGAGGGACACGGGGGACCTTGGAGTGCTGCAGGGAGCAGAGGCGAAGGGGCACTGGAGAGGGTATTAGATATGGGGCTGAACTGGGAATATTGGAAAATAATGATGTTGTTTTGTAAAAAAATTAAGCTGCTCATAAAAGCAGGATAGAAACCAAATTAAAGTCCTTAAGCCTACAAGAAATGTTCCTCCAAGGCCCAGGCTTGCTGAAGCTGTTTTAAGCATAGGGGTTCTTGGCCATGAGCTGAAGGGTGGCCCGTGGAAACCTACTGCTCTCTAGTGGAAGTTTGGGAAAGTGCCTTCCACAACTTGCTTCAGCTGGAAAGCAGATGGGAAGCCTGCAAAAGGATGCTAAGAAGCTTCCAGCTTTTGATCTCTTATCCCATGAATTACCACCAGCGTTTCTCAGCAGCGCTCCTTGGTCCTCTTTAGGTTCACCTGCCCTTACATGGTGGTACAGCCATGGTTACCTTTACTCAATTAAAATTTCCAAATGTGGGGCACAGAAACAAGTGGATGATGTGTAGCCACACACATTTCAGTGTTGCAGTATGGGAGCATGGCTTGCAGGTGTGTTTTGGGGAGAACTCAACCATGTAGGTCATGTTCAGCTCCTGGGATGCTGGGAGCCTTTCTCCAAAATGAACTAAATACGTGTTAGGAAATATTTTCCTCCATCCAAAGAGCAGCAAATGAGTTGTTGAGCTGCTGTGACACGAGGAGTTTTGAGCCTTCCAGCTCCCTGGTATTCCCCAAATGAGACAACTTGCATCATTTTTCAAGCCAAGGAGTCATCTGCAGGAGGAAAACTTGGAGGTTAGGGTGGTTTGTCTGGTTCTTTTTTTTTTTTTCTCTCTCTCTCTAATTAGCACATGATAATATTCAAATGTTGACAAAGCACCCGGTAGTTTTCTCATGTGGTGAATTTAGGATTCGCATCAAGTGGATAAGTGAGAACTATGCTTTTTCCTCATGTTCGGCGCCATGTGTTAAATAAATATCTGATTAAAACTTCCTTTTATCTAGTAAAGACAAGTTGTAAGATTGAACAGCTCATCTCTCCCCATGTAGAACACGAACAGGCTTCCAGATCAGGCACCAGGCACTACGAAATACAACTCTCTGGGGTTTTTTTATGCCATTATACATTACAAGTGTGGGCCTTGAGTTTCTCCTTTTATTCTGGTTACATACAGATCCATTGGAAGTGCCAATGTAGGAGTGGCCTCACTGCATCAAGATGCAGCTAAACCCTGTGACCTGCCTCTGGCTCTGCCCAACAGCAGGTATCTAGGAAGGAGAAGAAGAGCAAAGAGGTGTTTATTGATTTACAAACCACCAATCTCCAACAACCAGGGACTCGGGGAGTTTCTGCCTCTGTATGCTGTCTGTGTATTTAGTAGCCCTTGGTGGCTTTTTTTCCCTGAATCTGCTTAGCCATTTTCCATGGCACACCCAAGTTTTAGACCTTGGTCATCTCCTCCCTGAGTTGTCCCTTTCCCAGGAAAATGCATTCCTGCAGCAGAAACCAATCCAGACCTGTGCTCCTTAACCATCACACTTCTCAGCACCTCTTCTGATTCTACTGTGCAGGTTTTGAGATGGGGGGCAGAGCAAAGGTGGATGGTTCAACCCATGACTGCATGTGTAAGATCAGGACTTTTTTCTCCCTGATGGTCATCATTTCTACAGGATTTCAGGTGCACCTATTACCTTGTCCCTCAGCACCTTTAAATTCTTGTGCATTTTTTCACCTCGGGCTTTTGTTTGCTATGTTTAATGATTTAATATCCTTGACCAATGTTGTCATTTTACTTATTTCCCCCCTTTTACAGATAGCCTATAAAGATGTTAAGCAGGAAAGATTTGAATGCTGTTGGCCTCCATCCATTAGGAAGAGCAGCCATTTATTACAATCTGCTGTTTCCTATTTTTAACCTTTTTTTAATCAATGCAAAGACCTTTCCTCTTATCTCACAGCAGCTTAATTTCTCTAACAGCCTTTCAAACCTTGTCAAATGCCTTTTGAATAATCTGAGCCAACTATCTCAACCAGATCTCTCCTGTCCATGTGTGGGTCGACTCCTTCAAAGAACTCCAGTAGACTTGGGAAGCGTGTTGGCTCTTCCCCAAAGAAGTCAGATTTATCCATGTGTCAACTAATTCTGTTAGGACAGATGTTGGGCTTAGTCAAGTACAGTGCTCTGGATCACATCAAAAAGCCACTTCCGTCCCTTGGCAAGCAGAGCTGGTTACAAACCACAGTTAATAGTTCACCTTGAGTTCATACAGAAGTGCTGGGTGAACACCATCTGGGCCTGGAGATGGCCCGTTTAATGTTCCTTTGGTCGACTTGGGTCTCCTACTGACACTTCAGCTGGAGGGGGTTACTCTGGTGATTCCCCTGGGAAGGAAGATTGCGATGGGAGGATGTCCCAAAGGTCTTCTCTATTGAACCCAGGGGTAAAAAGTGCACCGAGCTTTTCTCACACAGCTTTGTTCTTCTTGGTGTGTTCTTTCTAGAGCACGATCCTCTGGAGACCCTACTGCCTACGGTCAGGCTCTTTGCTGCTGCTGTGATTGAGAAGGATTTATTATTTGATTTTAAGCCTTTTGAAGTTGTTACTTGAATTTTTTTATTATTTTTTATTTTTTGTCCTGACTTACGGCCTTTTCCCTTTCAAACAGACATGGTTTGATTCTTTTTTTCTTTTCTCTTTATTGATTTGTTTGAAGCCACTTCATATTTGAAGGATGCCTTCTTCCTTTATAAAGTACTGTCTCATGCTTCTGTTCAGCCACACCAGCTTCCTTTTGACCTATCCTAGGACCACATTTGATAGATGGTATGTTTCCAGATACCTACATGCTGCTGCTAAGATTTGACTCTCCTAATCAACTCTTCTAGCTACTGTTTATTACCCTTTTTTAAATTTTTAAGTGCAAGAATGGTACTTTGATTTTAAACCTCTTTTCAGACCCCCAACTGTGTTACATCTCAGTACATCGTGGTTTCTGTTACAGGGAGGTTCTTCAATGAATTTTGAAATGGGTCCTGCATATCATTCAGCATCAAGTCAGAATTTTTCTTTGTCCTTGGCCCACTTGATTGGCCATCTTCTCAAGGGCTTGACAAATGGTATATGTAGAGTTTGTTGCGCACTCATGCTAGGAGTCTTGTCTTTGCTGAGGTCTTGTCAGAGCTCCTTCAGGAGATCACAGACACTCTTACCAGTCTGATGGGTGGTCAGTAATCTCATCCTAATTTGCTCGTTCCCTGTTTAGAATGGAATTTCCATCTACAGATGATCTGCATGACTTGATAATTTGATTTGTTAACCTGATTTAACACACAAAAAAATCACTTTTTCCATATGACAGGCTACTTGGTGTAGCCCTCATGTTTCTGGTGTCTTCTGTGGCTGTATTAAGGTTATCACGGTGATAGTCATATCATCCTATATGTTTGTCATGCCATAGCCTTTTTGAGAGCTAGACCTTCTAGTTCTCTTATTCTTCTTTCTTGGACCTTTCTTAGATGTTTGTGGGATGGTGCATGCACAGTTGCATTGGTTTTTCTGTTTCCCCAAATTTTCTTTAAATTGGCCCTTCATTTTGATTTTTTTTCTTGACTTTTGCCAGATACTGTCCTTCGTTATCTGTGTAAAGTTGTCAAGCTCCAGGGAAAACATTCTGCCTCTGCAGAGTCTCTCCCATGAGAGAGAGCCCAAAGGACCTGTGTGGCCCAAGACATTGATTTTGCTTTTGAAAGTGATACTCACACAAGAAAGCAAAATCTTAGCAAAAAAAAGTCAAATTAAAAGCGGGTTTGACACAGGGTGATACTGGGATGGGGTTGGTTATGTGGAACCCAGGCCCACTGATCTCTTCCCACAGTTTCATCTGTCTGCCAGAATAAACAAGCAGAGCAAAAACCCTCACTTTATGTGCACACGTACTTGCTTTGTAAGGAAAAATCTGCTTCCTGCCTGCTTCCACTTTTTCAGTAGGATTTTATGTAATATTCCCCGTCTCCCCGCCTTCCCCTTAATGTCACCTTTTTTTTTTCCCAAAGTAAATTAGTATGAAACATGCCAGATGCAAGAACTTCCACCAGCAGTGCTGGCATGGCTGGAGTACTCCAACATTGGCCAAAGGAACAAAAGCTTGAGGCTTTTGCAGTAACACTTCGGGAAGTTTAGTCTGCTGAACCCAGTGCAATTAATAACTCTCACTGATGATCTGTGGGCATTTTGGGGGAACCACTGGATTGAGAGAGCGTCATCTGCTCCAGCAACCCCTTCAGGTCCTATCACACACGAGGCTACTTGAGAATTTGGAAGAGGCTGCAGGAAACAGTTCAGAAATGTCTTCGGGGCGGCCCTTGGAGAAGGAACAGGAGTAGGTAGACCTCAAGGTAGACCTCTACTTCTTAGCAGTCATCAAGCTGGAGACTATCTAGCAAGCAATTTTTTCCTAGAGTGATAGGGCTATTTTGAAAAAAAGAAACGAGGGAAAAACATAGCGCACGCAATCCCACGGGACTTGAACAAATGTGCAATGTGTAGTGGACACGGTGAATTGGACAAATCAGTATGTCTAACATCAGCCATATATCGATCTGCTCTCCACATTCTGGAAAAGATTTAAGAGAAGGAGAAGCGCAGCCAAGTCTTTTTAATCTGAGCATCACCGTTGCCATGGTGAACCTTTACTTATGGAAACAACACAGTCCTACATTAAGGATGAAGGCAAAAGGGCCACTTGGTGTTGATGTGCTTAGATGAGCAGATTTGGGGTTCATGGGATCTAATTAGCAGTTTGAAATTAGATCATGAGATTTTGTAGAGAAACAAAAAGCAGAACTAAACTGTGATTTGAGCAATTTCAAGCTGTAGTTAGACTGAGTTTTCCTTGAGATCACACCTCACTGTCCAAGGTTGTAACATGGCCATGGCTGTTGCCCGGTGACTTAAGTTGTCTTAAAACAACTTTGGGGTTTTTTCTCTGGTACATAGTGGAACCTTTGAACCAAGTTTGGTAGCTGGGATTTATTGACCTTATGGAGGTCTTTTGGAGTTTTAATACGAACTACTTTTTTCCTGAGTACTTCTCATAAGCATGGGGTTTCCTTGGTATTTTCCAAAGGAAGAAATAAGGGATCTATCGGTATTTCCTCTGAAGTCAATCAGAAAGATGAAAGGAAAAGCCCTTAATGCTTCATCTTCCAAATATGTTTTCTTGTCTACAGATCCAAACTGTGAATTTCAGAACTAATGAAGAGAATAGAGGGAATTTAGTGAATTGTCTCCTTCCTTACCACAATACTTATTTTTCCTTCTAAATTATTCAGAAGCAGTTAGCATCACCATGGGAGGTTTATTTTTCACTTGCTTTGTATTACTTTAAAAGTTAGGGTGTAAGTGCTACGACAGAACTCAGTATTGCTGAGAACACCCAAACTATAGCTGATTCACCTAGTGAATCTGGGGATTTAAATCCAAATTTTATCCCTGTAGTGACCCATGATTTAGGAAGAGTTACGTAGGGATTAATATATCTAAAATTAATATAGGTAAAAAGCACCTGGCAATCCTTCAATGAACTGCATTTGACTCCAGCTGTGTCACCCTGCAGTGGGGTGTTAGATGTTGTGCTGCAACCCAACAACATAACTCTTAATATTTTATTACGAAAGGTTGCTTATTCATATTAGCATTAGCATCTGAGAAGATAAATGTGCCAAGAAGGCTGTTACGGCATCATACTGCTGGGTGCTGGCACAGCACAGATAAAAAAGCCACCACTTTGTTCCCATCAGCCAGGCAGAGGAGTTGTGCCTGAGAGCGTGATGAATATTGCTTTGTCATTTGGTCCTTACCCCATACTTCAGTTGTAATGAGCACAGATGTAGGGAAAAATTAAAAAAAAAAAAAAAAAAAAAAAATCTTTGCAGGGAAAGGTTACTT
>JAOQGM010000002.1:1131276-1143776 GCA_027564225.1 Gallinago stenura
AATAAAAAAAAAAAAAAAAAAAAAAACAATGACAAGAAAAGCCCAACAGCTTTCTTGGAAGTAGGGATGGGGTGGCCAGGACATAAAACTCTCAGTGGACTATAGTGGTCTAAAGCATATAATAGCTACCTTTTGTCTAGTGGATGTAATATTTCAGCTGAATATCCTTAAAAAACTCACAGTACACCTCAAAAAAAAAAAAAAAAACAGTACTGCTTACCTACTAGTGCAGAAAGGTGATGATACCGGGGTACATGTAACGGGAGGGTAGTAACCAGAACTTCTTCCACCCACCAACTGTGAGGGTTCACATTGCCCAAGGAAGGCTGGTAGGGAAGAAGAAACAAATCCCCCCCTTAAACACTATCTTTTAATACTATACAGAACAGGAAACACCACCAGAGGAAGGAATACTCCACATCCTCTGTCCGCCCCTTTTAATTAAAATTGATTAAACTCTTGGCTTTGTAACTCAGTCTATTCTGTAGAGTGTCTTGTTTGAATTATTTCAGGGCCGTTCTCGGCATTAGGCGTGTTACACAAGTGCAAATGTTATTTTATACCAAAGCTAAAACAAGGACTTCCCGGAGTAGGACCATGAGAGAGAGCCCTGCTGGAAGCATCGAGCTGTGTCCTCAGAACTTGAAGGAGAAACACATGCATCTAGAAAATAAAATACACATTTCAGTGATGACCTCCCTTTGACTTTCAGTGAAAACCCGGGACCTTATTCCCTAAAAAAACATCCTGATAACGTTGTGCTTTATTGGAAGTGCTCTGCTCCGTACCTGTATGGCATCATCACCCCCCGCTCAGCTGACATTTTATATCCCAGTTTGTTTGGTCCTTACACCAACATTTTAGTTTGGTTCTGGGACATGAGCATGGTGTGGATGTGGAATACTGGGGTGCAGGCAGGCAAAGTACACCGACAGAAAGAAATCTTTCATTGTGAGGGTGGTGAGAGCCTGGCCCAGGTTGCCCAGAGAAGCTGTGGCAACAGCTGTGAATCCCCTCCTTGAATCCCTGGAGGGGTTCAAGTCCAGGTTGGATGGGGCTTGGAGCAACCTGGTCTGGTAGGAGGTGTCCCTGCCCAGGGCAAGGGGTTGGAACTAGATGATCTTGAAGGTCCCTTCCAACCCAAACCATTCTGTGATTCAACGATTTAAACCATTCTATGATTCAACTCCTTATATCTGCTTGAGTTGGAGAAGAGAGGGTTGTTTTTCCTGAGCACTTTGACTGGGAGCTTAGATACACGGGAGCAGTCGTGATTTTTAAAAGGGAGTGATGCATTTCCCTGTGTTACAAGAGGAAAGGATCCCACAGCCAACATTTGGAAAAAAAGGTGAGGGTTGTATTTTAGGGTTGTTTTTTTCTTAATAAAGTTGCTCCCTGCACATCCTGTGTTCAGGGATGGTCCAATCTCTTGGTGCATTTAGAAGTTCAGCTTTGAAGTCAAGACTTTTTAAAGAGCCTGGATGATGAGAAGGTCTTTCAGAGCTATTTTAACTGTATTTCAGTGCATTCAATTACATTTCTTTGTGAAACTTGTCTCTGTGCAATAGCAAGTCTTCAAAGCCCCATAATTCAAACAAATCTTCTATTTGCTTAACTACTGGAATAACTTATGATGAGCACAGCTTATTATGACAGCATAATATTATGTTTGCATTGCTGAGTTCCAACTGAAAAGTGATGTGCTTTTAAGATGGGGGGAGAAGTAATTTCTCTTAGTTTTTTAACTTTATGTTTTTAATTTCAGATCTCCTTCCCCTTCCAGAGGAAGTTAGAGATGCCATAGCTTTAATGTCTGTTTTAGCTGCCACTCAAATGTTCACTTTCTGTAAGAAAATCTAAACCAGGAGGTATGATATTTCTCCTGATATGAAAGTCATTAAAGGCAAGTACGCTACGAGTTCAAGTGCTGGTGGGTCCAAGAGAAATTCCCAGCCCCAACAACATGAACTTGAAAAGAAAGACAGCCTTTCTTTTCGATGCAATGGTCCATGTAGCTGTAGCTTTCAACTGCATCGTCGCCACTAGCACATTGCTTATAAAATCCCAAACGAAATCTCTCTTGATTTGGATTTTCAGTCGAAGACGTAAGACATAGAAGGAAGTGGTAGCAGCTAAATCGGGAGTTAAAGCCACTGCACTGCTGACCTCAGAAGGATGGTCTGGAAGAAGGAGACCTGAACTAAGGAAAAGCTAGGTTATTAGTTACCGTACTTTCTCCCTGTATCTCTCTGTCTACACACCCATGTAGACAGATCGATAGACACCTTTTACTTTTCACTGTTGTTTGCAAATAGAAAAAAAAATGGAAGAGTAGAAGATGAGTTTGATGTTCTCCTCCTTGGTCTTCCTTGGTGTAGGGCAGCAAATTCTCACCCACAAGCAAATCCTCTCCCACAAGTAGCACCTGTCTCTCCCAGGTATGGGTTAGCATTAGGATAGCAAATACCAGGCAGAAATTATTTATGGGCATTCTGACACGCCATCATTCCGTTGTCTCTGTGGAAGGGCAAAAAACCCCGTTTGGATTTAGGGCAGTGCTCCCTGGTTAACACAACTCAGGGCCAGGGGGTTAACAGGTACCTTACTGCCGACGGGAGATACCACGGTTGTCTTGTGCCAGTACTTTTATCCAACAGCTCACTGTCTTTGGTCGACATTTTCCTGCTTTCCCTGCCAATGGAGATGTCCTGGAACAATTTTGTGATCCTGTATTTGTGAATGAGCTAATAAATTGCAGCAATGTGACAGAGCTTGAAACGAATTCAGCTTTTCTGTGATGTTACGCGATTGACAGTAAATAGGTAAAGAGCTGGTCTTTTCCTTGCTATTTTTGTTCCAGCATTTATCTGAAAGGGACATTTGGGAGTTAAAAGGTGCATTTGTGTGTTGTGAGAGAAATGGACATCTGGTACCCAGAGGAAGAAACACAAAACGTAGGCATTTCCCATACAGAGTAACAGTATTTAGGAAATAGTCATTTTCTGCTGTCACTGCCTGCTCTGCCTGAGTGTAATTTTGGGGGGAGCATTTCCCTTTCAGCTAATACAAGACCATGGAGACCTGAGAGTACTCTTCACCTTGTAGGACCAAACTCTTAGAGAAGCCTGATGAGCGTGTTACCATCTTTCCCAACAGGGTTTCAGGTTCATACTTTTCCTTATTTCTCCCTGCTGCAATGGTTTGTCAAGGGACATCTCCCCCCCTAAAAAATACTGGCCCAAATGGATTGATGTCTGGAGGGAATGCTAGATAAGAAGGGTTTTGCACGTGGGGTGGGACCTTTGAGAGGATGAGTGGCAATGCACCATAAAGAAATGGAGATTTGCTCTCAATGCCTCTCAAGAATTTGCTTTCAGGCATTCCCAGGCTCTGGATCTTGCTGCTTGTGTAAAATACACTGTTGCTGTGCCATGCTTCTGTCTCTTGCCTGAATGTGGCTAAATCTTCTGAGCCCCACTCAAACAGGGCATAGCTGAAGGTAAGGATCTCATGTGGACATGACACGGGGTGCTTTTTATTTCACTTTCGCCCATATGACCGTTCATAGATTTCCCCTTGTCCAAAATCACTCAGAAATACATGAACCTGAGCTTTTTGGACTCATTTGAGCAAGCGGGGAAGAGGGCTGGCCAGTGCAGAAGGCAAGGCATGGGAGCCCTACCACCATTTGCTGCTTCTGCTCTTCCTTGCATTGCTTTCAGGTAACAAAGCCTCCTTGTTCCATGAATTCAAGCCATGTCCTCTGCCACTTTTCATTCACATTTGGAATTGCATCTCTCTTAATAGCATGAATCCAGCCCAGAAAACCTGCCATGACTTCAAGGTTCTAGGCAGGCAAAGAGCAGCTATGACTAGAGTAGATCCAGGTGGGTTATTTTGTCAGGGATAAAATAGGTTAGATTCAGGTGTATAGAAAAAAAAGAGTCACAAAATGGAGGATTTGATGTAATTTTTAATCTTCTTTATCACAAACTCTTTATTTTTAAGTGCCACATCAGTTGAAACAGCATCCTAAAAAGAAATTAGTTATATCTTAAGAACCATGAGGAGATGGAGTGGCATAAATTTATCTCGTGGCCACAGAAACATGGTTTTCCTTTGTGATGTATTTTTTCCCCACCACACCTGTAGCTCTTTGGCTTGTTTCACATGTGTCTTCTTGCAGGCTGGATCTGATCATCACCATCTAACTATTACAACTCAAGTTATTCTAGTCTTTTCAGAGATTCAATAGTTCTATCTGCAGAAGTGCATTGCCTCTATGATGAGTGCTGTAGCGACCAGCCCAGCCAAAAGAACTCAAGATAAGGTCAACAAAATACCTGTTAAACAAGCAGGTGTCTGTCAATGAGGAAGGCTCCAAAATTCTGGTTTTATCCACCCAAAATGCTTATGTTTGCTCTTGTCAGGGAGTTGGTGGTCGGTTCCCATTTGGTTGCGATTTGCGTCTAGTTGGCAGCACACAGGTAGAAAGAAGCCAAGTTTTCTATCAAGATGACAGTTTGGTAACAGATGTCTAATGTTTCCCAACACATTTAGCTCACATGAGAAGAATCGTGAGCTAGTTCAGTAAAGCTGAGCAGTTGGCTAATTGCAAACCTTAGCTCTTCGCATTTTTTTCATTTATCCTTTTTAGCTGCCTAGGTAAGATGATTATTGATTTACTTATTTATTTGTTTTATGTGTGCCTTTGGGTGGAAAAGCTTGACATGTGTTTCAGAGTAATCCTAGGAGGTGATCACTCATTGAAATGGTTGGAAACCTCTAGCAGTACAAGAAGCCACCCTTGTGCCTCTCCCATTCCGCATACCAGGCATTGCCCGAATGCTCGGGCTGTGGCTGCTGTTTCACAGCAACGGGGCACATGGATGATGATGGTATTTACTCCTGATCCCCATGATTGCTCTGATTCCTTGCATGTGATGCCTGTCCCTGCCGAAGAGGAGGCTGAATCAAGGCATTTCAATTAGCGACTCCTTAGGAGTACGTCTCTTATTTGGAAGGAGAGAAAGAAACGGTGGTCCCAAATCCCAACTCTTCCACTGATGCTCGTTAGGCTGAGGTCATTACAGGAAACCAGTAATCTCAGATTTCAGTAGGTATCTCTCTCATTCAGATTTGCAAGAAACCTTGGAGAAGAGCTTGGGAGAATCTGCATGATGCTCTTGGGAGATGAACATCTCCTTCTCCATCCTGTTTTCTGACACCCTCTGTGGAGGAGATACTTCTCCTCTTAGCTATGGGAGTGACCTGTGAGCTCTGGCAGTTTCTATATAGAAACACAGATTCTATAAGCAAAAAAGTCCCATTAAGAGTATGCAGGGGCTTGATATCTTTACCCCTACAAGCTCTTGTGAAACTCTCGGACTTAATTTTAAAATATCTTTATTAAATAACTGACCTTTTGTTGTTTCTCCCTATTTGGACCGCACATTCTCTATATCTTTTCTTTGTGTGTACTTCCAACTATGATTTTCCAGCCTGTGATAGCTGAGGCAAGGAGCACAATCACCAAAATATCTGGAGAAGGGCTTTTTTAATTACGTCTCATTCAACTGGAGTCAGGAAACCACATAAATCTCAGCATAGAAAGTTTGAGCCTTGCATCTGTGCAGCTCCAGAACGTCACTGCACGTGGATGTGATGCTGACCAGCACTGGTGCCTTCGAGCTTGCTCGAGATGTCTTCCCATTATGCCTCTTATCTATTAATTAACTTACATCCCTGACTCCTCTGGACATCAAAAAATCATTTTCTTGTTTGAAAAGCCTCAGAATGCCAGCATGTGGATGTGTATTTAGAATATAATGGCCGTTCTCCTTAGACTGCTGATGGGAAGGAGCTGTGGCATCTCCAAAGAGGTACCCAGAAGATACGCCCTCACCTGGGATACGTGTATTTTCCCCACAGAGTGCTGAGTTATTTCCACATCATCTTGCACAAGCGTGGTCAAACTGTCTCTACCATTCATCCCATCTCTGTTATATTCCCAGGGAATATCCCCAAAATCCTCCCCAGTATCTGAGCGTGGCAGATCTCTTCAACCTGGTCCAGAACCGAACGTTTTCCTACAGAACGCACCGATACTCATTTTTAAACTTCCTCTGGTTTTCTTTGCACTGCCCTCCCAATACCTTAAAAGGGTTCCTTTTCTTTTGGAGATGATAAGATAAGACATCATATATGTTCTCACTCTAATTTTGTTGAGCAAGGAGCACACGCTGCAAAACCTTGGGATTTTCCATTGAGGGAGCAGCACGCTCAAATTAAGGAAATTGGAGGACAGAGGTTGAATTAATATTCTAAATTTCAGGATGAGGATTATACCCCGATTTCTGATTTATGAGAAGGCTTGGGAGAATTTGCATTTTGATACTTTTATTGAAGTGACTGAAGAGATTTATTCTTGAGCTTTGCAGGGCTGAGGTGTGTAACTCCTGTTAGTTTATAGGAATTTGATTTGAAAGTGGACTTTGGCCTTTGTAGCTGGGAACAAAACAGAATTCAGATGTGACTGTTGTTACTAAGCACGTGAAGAGCTTGCTTGCTTGATTTTACACGTCTTTTGGGTTCACGATATATTTTTGGAACATTTCTGTTGTTTTTTGGATGCCTGTTGCACAGTTTTAGAAAACTGCATCCAGTGTGTTTTATGAGCTTCATTGCACTTGTATGCACTAAGCAGCCTGTCAAAGAGAATTAGCCAAGGGATTTCAAAAAAGCAATCACAATAATGCTACAATTTTTCTTAATGCTACATTTTTCTTAAGCAAATTAATAAATGAACACATTTTTTAACTTTAGAAGCCATCAGCAGAGATTTTGACTTCTGCAACTCACCACACAAAACAATGAAGTTGGGACTGGAGTGGAAGATCCCATTTCCCATCGAACCAAGGGATTTTGGGGAGAACTGGTGAAATTCATAGGAGCTGGGACTAGCATCCTGCTCACCTTGCCAGCACCATGCCATGTCTGACCTAGCTTTTCTCCTCTTGCCTTGCATGATGTGAGCTATATGTCATTTTCGTAGGACTGGGCCATGTTTCAGGATAAGAGGTATTTTAGGAGAAAAAAAACATTTCTCTTCTGTCTCCTGTATGTTTTTGGACATGCTGCTGTTTGGCATCTCTCATCCCCTGCTTGAGAAATGCTCTCTGGTTGCCCAGGGGAGAAGATGGGGTGACTTGTCCCCTGCCTCCCTGGGAGCACGAGGTGGCTTCCTTCCACATTTTCTGTCCTGCCTCCTTCCATCAAGAAGGAAGCCCCCCAAGCCTTGGGCAAAGGTAACGCAGGGCTTCTTGACCTGGAGTTTGGCATCCATCGTTTGACTGCTGAAGGTAAATTTTCCATGCTGGGATTTCATCTTGCCCACAATTGTAAATCATTAAAGGTATTTAATTGGTCAGGAACTTGACAGATAACTCATACGCTGTCTATACATTCATCATGAAAATTAGATTATTCTCATTACTCTGACACCTCTAAAATGACGTGTCTGCTGTGATTTAGAAGGGAACGTATCAGTACTAAAAAACTCTACAGGTTTTGTAGCGGCAGGTTTGGTATGCACCTCATGATGAGTATGAGGCGATCGATGAGCAGCTGTGCCCCGCAAGGTTATCTGAAGGTCAGAGCAGGCTCGGAACTGATTGGTTTCCAAAATCAGATGCATCAGGCCGCTGTGGCCACAGGAGCAAGGTCACTGGGAGGATCTGGTGACGGTATAAATAATAAAGCAGAGTTTAAGTAATTTGTCGACAGCACCCCTGAGAGAAAATTGCCCTTTATTGCATGGGGTTTGGGGCTTGCTGATGTGACCTTTCACGTTTCTTGACACCTCTTTTTATTTTTCCCTTTTAATTTTAAAATTTTAATATTTTTTTTTCTCTTTCTCCCTCAATGCCATTGCGTTTTTTTTTTAAATAGATTTCAGAAGGTGGTTTGAAGGGAATAAGTCAGTATATCAATTCCATGCCGTTATTGAATTAGGGACAGGCGTGATGGCCAAGGGATGTTAAGAAGACAGAGAGGTGGATATGATGTGTGGTCGTGGCTAACACGAGGGTGGTTTCTCTTTACACTAGTGTTTCCATGCACAAACGAAGCATCCAGGTGAAATAGCGGATTATGGTCTACCAATTAATTGCAAGATATCGTGGCTAAAATTAAGTACTGAAAAGCAAGCCAACTCCCCCCCTCTTTGCACCCTCCATGCCTCTCTCCATAATCCCATCAATGCTCTTTTGCCATACAAGTCTGTATCACCACCGGCCAAAGGTTGTACACGCGCTGGGACCTCTCCGGCAGCTGAATGTCAAACTTTATTGAGTGGGTGGATCCTGTTCATCCATTTCCCCCCCCTCCCTGAGCCTTTCTAAAAATACCATAAACCTTGACAAGGAGCTATTTAAGAGGAATCATATTCATGAGGACAGTCATGGGAAGCTTATTTTGGCAGGCTTGCATGTGTTCAATTTGCATGCTTCCTTAGTCAAGGGCTTGGTGAACTTGTGTCGCCAGCCAGTTGGACATGGGCTAAAGAGGGAGCATCTGGATTTTGGGACCTCCTGGGCTGGGACATCTACTCCAAGTGAGTTTCCAGGAGGAAAAGAAGTGAAGATATTCTTATAGGAATGCTGATATGTGACTGAAGTCATTCATTTCAGGCATTTGCACACCAGCCCACAGCTTATCGGATCTGATTTCATAAAACCTGGCTGTGATTTCTCTCCAGGGACCTTAATGATCTTGCCACTTTCAATAAACATTTATAGAAACTACTGCCAGCCTGTGGATAGGAGAAACTCCTATGAGAGACTTTATCTTCCAAAAATACTTAAAGGCACCAAACAAACCTCACCTACAAGAAGATCGATAGAAAAATGTCAAAATGTAGTATTTGCTGGGTAGCTGGAGCTGAATTGCAGTACCAGCCATTTGCATTGTAGGCATGCAGTAGGTACGTTTGCTTTTCTCACTTGGGAAACTGTGCACATCGGAGCAATACTGTCATTTGGACCGGCAAAGCCATGAGCCTGAATAAAAGCAAACTGTAAGAGATAAGATGGAAATTAAGCAGGTAAAGGCTGTTTCACGCTCATGCCATTCGGGTACGGTATTGCACAGTCCTCATGTTTACACCTCTAAGAAATTTCCGTTTTTTCGCATAAAAAAATCCAGATACGAAGCCGAAGCTGCCTTCTTCGCCAACCTGAAGCTGTCGGATTTCAACATCATTGACACCCTTGGAGTCGGAGGGTTTGGACGAGTTGAACTGGTAGGTGACCTTTTCTTCTTTGAGGTTTGCATGCTGTCCTACCATAAGTACCGTGTTACAAGTCTTTTAATTGTTCTTTGTTATTACCCTCCACTGGAAGAAAATTATCTGATGAGATGATATATTTTGTAACGGTTGAAGAAAGCTGAATTGTATTTCCTGTTAAATAAAAATGTACTAATAAATGCTTTAGAATCATAGAAACCTTCAGGTTGGAAAATACCTTTAAGATGATTGAGTCCAACCTTTGCAGTAACCAAGAAGAATTTGTGGACTAGGCTGAGAGAGGAGTACGCATCTTTTCTCTCCAGGTGGTCCTCTGTTTATGGGATTGATTGCCTTTTCAAAACAACCTGAAGAGTTGGGTGGCCATTGAGTGCTAAGATTGAAAGAGCAACCTAAAACCTTTCTTAGCCAAAACAGGAGTAAGAGCACAACATCTCCTCTAAGCAGTTCCTAATTCAGGTCTAGAGACAGACCTACTTCATTATCCCCAAAGCCGTAAGTTCAATGTTTGAACTTTTACAGAAAACTACTTATTTTTGTCCCTTCTCTAAAATGCTGCAAAACCTGCTCTTGCTTTGTGCAATCTGCTTGGATTTAGAGCTCTGCAGTCTTTATTAAAATGAAGCCTGCGCAGGAGAGCACTGAAGGGGCAGCCGTTGTGTGACCCAGTTGTAATATCATGTAAATACAAAAACTTATAATAGAAAAAGGGGGCTTACTTTACATCATGGTGCTGGGCACGGAGGAGTTTCTGATACCGGACACCAGTACAGTATGTTAGGAACTCCTGTGAGTTAGGGGCAGAAAAGGGAATGGGGTTACTGCTGCCATCACGAAGCTTCAGGGAAATCCCTGCTCCATAACCCTGTGAGAGCCAAACACGCCCATCGTGCTGGGAACTGGGAAAAAGGCAAAATGAACTGTTTTGGTGATTATTTGTAACAGAACGGGTAAATTCTGTGCTAAAAGTGTGACTCCCTTTTCCGTGTGATTTATTTCTGATTTTTCCTGGTTGGATGTATGTAAAATCGTGCAGAGGAGAACATGTCCACGAGAATGTTGGTCCCTTCCTGGGGTTTGGGTTTTGATTGATTGATTTATTTTATACTAGCAAGTGTTGTTTTGGAAGAGAGTCACAAGAGCTCACGTGTAGCCTGGGAAGGTTGTCCTTGTCCTGCTCCTTCTCTAGTCATCTGCTGTGGAGGATGCTTTAGTGCAGGAGTGTAACTTGGGTTGTGCTGAACTTCCCTTTTGAAGGCCCTTCCCCCTCTGTTGACACCAGCATAAAGTGCAGATTTGTCTCCTACATTACCATCACCTCTAGCTTCTACACCTGAGGTCACCTGTACTGAGGGACTCACCAGTTTGTTTTGAATCTCTTGAAGTGTCTTGTGAGGTTGATTTTGTGTATGAGGCTTTTTTGAGAGGTGCTGTCAAGCACTGAAAACATCAAGATGTTCTTGGGAAGGTGCATGGGTTTGTCTTCATGGGGTGTTGCTCGTGGGACCCTCAAACCATGAACTATGGAAAGAAATTGGGCTCTCTTTGATGTCCATGGGCCACTCCTTCACCTCTGGCTGCATACATAGTTAATTTGGAAGCTTTAAGATGTCGACACGTTTAAATCTGGAACTCTTAGCAATGCCTGATGCTCAGCCAGGCCTGAGGAGGAGCAGGAGTGGACGGACTCTGACACTTCAACGTATCAGATCTCAGGCAGGTAGGAATATTTAATTCTTAGGAGATGTCCAAACCTCAGAAGCCCCGGGGCCACTTCGGCAGCCTGCAGAAGGCTACTGATGGGAGAAACTTTTTCATCACCTCGTAGGGCTTTTCTTCAGAGGTGGGTTTAACACACTGCCCCTGCTCTCCTAATGGGAAATGCTGGTGAAGATAATTTTCTGTAGTTCTTAATTACTACTGAATTGCACACAAAAGGATAAAAGATATTTGAAAGTTTAGCTTAACACTCCAGATTTTATTATTTTTCTGTATTCCTGAGGGAAATTTTGTTCTTGAAACAAGAAAATAATTCTTCTTCTCAAAACTGAGCCTAGAATTGCTACCTCTTCTCCATGAAATATATCTTTTCTAATTTAAGGCTAAAAATGAGTTAATGCACAATGCATTGGGGGAATTGACTTTTATCGCCTGAGTATGTTAGGGCAGGCTGCTAGTGGATAGCAGCACTGGAATTTGTTCCCAGAAAACATTCACATTTTTTGTACTTTCCGAGGGTAAAATTGATCACATAAATACAGAACCTTGCGAGGAAGGGGATTTTTATAGCAGCTGTGGGCAACACCCCCCAAGGCATTTCCATACACTTCAAGAGGGCGACCGGTGGTGACTGGCTGGAAACTGGAATGTCTCGGGTTTAGTTTGGGTCTTGCTGGCCAAGAAGGAATAACACTTCCATTGGGGCAGGGTTTTAATTTCCAGCTGTGGTTTATATCAATATACCCTGGTTTTCCAGATACCTCGGTGAATGCTGGCTGTTTGGAAAGGTCACCCCTTCAATGTGTTAGTGCACAAGTACATGGCCTGTAGACAGCCTAAAATTTAAATACTTTTCTGTTCTGTGGAGATTACATGTGGAAATACCTTTTTGTCTTGTTTTTCTGGTTTTATTTTTCGTATGTCGAGACATTTCCAACCGATTGGCATTGGTGGTGTGTGCCATTTACTCTGGTTTTTAGTGGCTACCTGATGACTCTCACAACATGTCTCGTCCTGATGGATGCTATTCTTCTTCATCCACAACTGGACTTGGAAATTAGCTTTTATCCCTGTGAGGCTTCCCTCACAGGGAGATACCAGCTGAGTAGTGGCTATGCTGTTTTAGATGGAGACCCACTCTGCCACTGGAACAAGAGCAAATAAGGGCCTTTGTTCACACACAGCAGGACCTGTGTGATCCTCAGTGTTTGCAAAGCAAACAGGAGGGTTAGAGAGACCACAGTCTGCCCAGGGCCGGCAGTGCCACATTCCTAGCACAACCTTCCCAAATTTCAGAGGGCTGCCAAATAGGTGCAAGTTGCTCCAGGACACGTCTTTCCCAGCTGGTGGACATCTCATAGAATCATAGAACTATTCAGGTTGGAAAAGACCCTTGGCATCAAGTCCAACCATCTACCCTACTCTACAAAGTTCTCCCCTACACCATATCCCCCAACACCACATCTAAACGACT
>JAOQGM010000002.1:1198347-1213576 GCA_027564225.1 Gallinago stenura
CCAGGCTGGATGGGGCTTGGAGCAACCTGGTCTGGTGGGAGGTGTCCCTGCCCAGGGCAGGGGGTTGGAACTCGATGTTCTTGAAGGTCCCTTCCAACTCTAACCATTCTGTGATTCCATGTGAGGCTTCCAGAATTGAAAAGGTATAGACCAAACAGTTTTCTTTCCATTGCTCCAGGGACACCAGCCACTTGCTGGTTGAGCAATGTATTTTTAAACGCTGGGGATGATTCACCAGGAGGAATGTGACTGGGATGCAGCGCTTGGGCTCTAAGGGCTCCAAAGCATCTTGTAAAGGATAAACAGTTTGCTCATTAGACCCTTTTATTTACTTGTTTATTTATTACAAAAGAGTCTTGTGGGTGTGTTTAATTTGGCCTGAGACATCACCGCCCTCTTATATTTCAGGTGGTGGCTTTTTTTCAGACCACTCCAGGATTTTCACAGCCAGCAAAATATATTTAGTTTTTTTTTTTTTCCTTTCTTTTTTTGGTCTCAGCCATAAATACCCTCTGTACACAGCTTGTGATATATTGGAGCTGCACATCCAAGTGCTGTTTGTTAAACTGATCTATACATTTGTCACCCCTTTATACATCATGAAACCAGCAGAAATCACCTGGGAATGGTGGGCCAGGACCAACATCCATGGTGGTGTTGCTGACAAAGGGTGCAGGCAGATGCTGTGGGTGCTGGGCACTGCTGGCATAGTCAGAAAGTGATGGACAACTTCGAGGAAGGCAATAAAAAAGGGCAATTCAGGGCTATTGAAATGCCCACATTTTCATTACTGCTGCTGTAATTCATTTATTCCCAGAGTGGTAGTAATGTAAGTTGTATGCACCTGGAAATACACTGTATAGAACACTTAAAGACCAAAAAAAAAAATATAAATGCCTGTAATCTGGTCGCTGCCATGTAGGCATACACCAGTGACCAGCAAAAATAAAACTTGTATTTCAGCAAGTGAGACTGTAGTTTGACAGCCGAGGAGCAATCTCTTTGGGTGTTGGAGCAAGTGGATCAGAACGGGGCCGGGTGCCGTGGATATTAATAAAGTGATGCTGTTCACAGTAAACAGCTCCACTGCGCTTTTAAAGGATGTATTTCTCTGACACATGCAGAAAGTTAAAGTTACAACTCTGTGAAATTTCAGTTTGCTCCCTCATCTGTGTATCATTTACTCTTCGGATGCTTGTGCTAAGAACTCAGGCTCTCAGAATACTGTTTGTGGTAGGTGGTCCCTTCAAAGCTGGTTTCTTCCACTGAAACATTTTGATTTGCTGCGTGAGACTCATGTAAACTTTCCCTTTAACTGTACCCGATCCCAGGATGAACCAGGGCAAGAAAAACTACAGTTGCAGTATTTCCCCTTTTAATACAGCCACACACTTTGAAGTCCAATTTTTCACTGAATTTCAGGGCCAGAGAAGAGGTTTGGCATCCCTCTCCCTGTCATTCCTAAGTGGAAAAGAAAATGCGTGATGATATTCTTTATATATCAACATATATCACTGCTTTTATGCATATACATTAAAGTAACAATAACTGCCCTTTGTGGTTGCTCTGGTCATGGTGCTCTCAGCCATAACGTAAATACGCTTTCTGCTTTAGAAAATTATTTTCTCAAAAAAGAATTACAATTATTATGGCGAGAACCCGTGATAATCGACACAAAAATTGAGATGCTCTCACCTGTGTGTTCACCCGAAGGAGGTAGCGTCCCCTTCTCCAGAAGCCACCAGAGCACTTGCCACCAGGATGTTTATCAAAGAGCAAAAGGCTAGAAGCCAAGATAATAGATAAAAAGATTAAATATGCTAAATCAGCACATTTAGGCAGGGAGCAGGAGCCCTGTGTCGCCTGGGGTGGACACTGCAGGTGAGGTGTGGTGGGACACAGGCTGAGGGGACACTTGCTGTGGGGGTGACATGCACAAGCACCAAAAAATCAGACAAAAAAATTTTAAAAACTTAGTAAATCAACAGAGGACCCTTTTTCCTATTAATAAAATAACACACATAAAAGGCAGCAGGTTTGGTTAGGTTAATGTTACACTGCCTTCTGCACAACAAATCCTCCCAGACAAATAAAATGCCCCTCCGGAGCACGCAGGGCCAGCGAGTTCATTTAGCTTTTGCTGAATTCTAAAAATCAGTGAGATTTCCAGCAGCAAATACTCAAATGGAGGGTACAAACCTCACAGGGGGGTTGCCAGTAACCTCAGCGTGGCTCTCATCCTCTTCCCGTGGGCTACCGCAGCCTGTGCCCCGCGCGGGGCTGGAAACCCAGCAGGGCAAAGCAAGGGCTGAATCTCCGGGGGAAGATGGGCAGCCAATGCACAGGGGGAAAACCAGGCTTAAAAAAATAAATAATGGTTTGGGTGTCTCTTGAGATGCTTTGCTCCCAAAGGGCTAACACATCCCCGGAGAGCAGCATCGGCTCTTTGGAGATGGAGCGATGGGTATTGTAAGTGAAGTATCAAATTTTTTTATATTGATTTTTTTTTAAGTGATTGTTTTATATTGATTTTGTGATTTTGGGAGGTTTTTTTAATCTTTTTTTTTTTCTCTATTTTTTTTTTCTCTCTCTCTGCTTAAAAATCTGACATCAGGCAACCCCTTCCCATCAGCCTGCCGGGGCAGCATCCTCATCTGGGTGGCAGCTCCTCGCCGCAGCTCCTCGCCGGCCTGGAAAGGCCCTGGCAGGAGAGCTCCGACTTCCTCCCCGAGTCTTTTGTGCGCTCCGCCGAGCCCATAAATCAGCCCCCTCACGCTGTGCGACCTTCTGACATGACCAGCAGACAGGAAGATGGGGAGTGCGAACCACGGTGCCGCTCAGCAGGTGACCGCTGGGGACGGAGCTATAATTTAAGCTCCTGATTAAAAAAAAAAAAAAAAAACCAACAAAAAAACACAAGCCCCAAAATGTCGAGACGTTGCGCATGGGAAATGAGATGCTGCCCTTCGCGGCATCCTTGCTGGGGAGGTGAGAAAGCACGGGGGATTATTATTTTGTAATTACTATAAAGATTTTAATTCAAGGTAAGACCCTACGCGTAGACCAGATGTAATTCACGTTGGTTTTCTTTCTGGCAGCAGCTGGGGAATCCATTGAGAGCGACACCCAAAGATTTGCAAAGCTGAGAGCAGTGTTGGGGTTGTGATGCCTCTCCAAATATTTGGAATTTTACCTCTTTTCCTTTTAAAAACCGTGTTGCTTTCACCCTTGGTGCTGCCCCCTCCATCACTCCTCTAGAGCACCCAGTCTCATGAGCTTTTTCTCAGCAATTCTGGGCTGGAAGGAAGGTAGAAGAAGAAGGAGGAGAAGAAATTCATAAGTTCTTCCATAAAGAACCATTGCCTATGGAGAAACTGTGCTATGTCCTGGAGCATCCTGGTGGGATTGCCTTCAGCTGAACCACATGCCGAAATTACAGTGTTCAAATTGTTCAGAAAAGCAATAGAAAAACAAACCTCAGTTTCTCAGTGGCTGTTTATGTTCTGGCTCTACTTCTACTGGGCAACCATGGTGAAAAAGAAAACTTTTTTTTTTTTCCTAATGGGAAAAAGTCCTGTATTTAAACCCAGTAACGCCCTACCCATGGGCAGACAGTCACTGCACGTAGCTCAGGTGAGTGCTCCTGTGTATGTTCATCTCCTGTTCCCACAAAGTCCCTGCAGGAGGATTCATTTCATCTGTTGGAAATGGCTTATCAAGGCCAGGCATCTGCCTCAGAGTTTTCCCAGTAACTCCAGGTCTGGGCAGCAGTGGTTCAGCCCACACCACGGGCAGCATCCTCACCCCATACGGAGCAGGACCTGAGCAGCCCTGGACTTCCCTTGCCCTGGGTTTGGGGAATACGCACCATTTGGGGGGTGGCTGCCCCCCGTAGCCACCTTCCAGCAGGACGTGGGGCCACCAGCAGCACAATCACTACTTGCCATCGCCTACCTTTCCCACTTGACTGTTAATGGGATAATTATCAACCGGGTGCTTTGAAGATGAAGAAGACAGACTGGGCAAACACGGGCAGATAAACAGATGCTTCATCTTCTGCCTGGTGCCGGGCGAAGAGTACTTCCAATTATTTTTCCCAGCATCTCCACGCAGCGGAGAAGACAGGTGACAGCTGAGCTCTGCTTCCCCCCGACCCCAAGCAGGCTGTTTGATCCATCCCTGCAGGATGGATGCGTCCCCGGAGCTGCCGTTTATTTAATTCCCCAGTCATTAACTGGAGCAATACTATAACCCTCTGAGTAAACATTCCTCTATTGTTTCTAGAGATTACCGTGCTGGGAAGTCATTAATAACCTGGAAGTACACTCCATTTATCTTTGTTTATTAGCTGCTTTTGTCAGAGGCGAGGATCATCCTCCCGCTATTGAAGTATCCCACTATGACATTAGCCCCAGCTACAGCCTCTGTAAAGTCAACAGTCTGATATGGTCATTAATCTCACACTTCAAAAGGGAAGACAGGAGACAGAGGAGGAAGACCTCACATCTGCTCTTCCACTTGCTGATTGCCGTGGCCTGCCTTCAGATAATGGCTCGGTCGAGCATCCTCCTCGCCTGCTAGACCCTCCCAGGATCCTCAGATTTTCCCTTCCAGCCAAAGTGGACCCACAGGTATGACGCAGGACCCATAGGAGACCTGCACCCTGAGGAACAGGAGCTGGAGGTGTTCCACATCACTGCATTTAGGTGACCAAACCCCATCCCTAGTCTCCAAGCGTAAAGCCATGTGGCTATTCCCATGGATACATCCCAGCTCATTTTTGAGCTAAAGTCAATGCACTTTGGCCCAAATTGCAGTTCGGTGCAACAGGCCCTGGTGGGTCCAGAGCCCACCACTGTGTCTGTGGCTTCAGAGGAAGCTCTGATTCACCACAGAGCTGCCAGGAGCTGATGGCAAGAGAGGACCTCAGCAGCGAAGGTCCACTACTGCAAAGGTTAAACGCTAAGCATCGCCTCCTCCGACTTAGTATGGAGCTATTCCTTCATCCCTTGGCCAGACTTTGGACAAAACAGAGTTAGAAACCCCACTGGGCTCACTGTAGGAGCAGTGTGGCATGTTGGAAAGGGGTCAGAATTTATTTTGGAAGGAATGACTTAAAACACTGTTAAAATAACAGCATTTTTTTCATGTGCTTTCACTACTGTTAACGCCGCCACACGCCTGGGACGCGAGTGGCTGAACCAGAGGGAGCAGAAGGCAGGGTGTAGAGTATCTTCTGTGGTTAAAGGGGTGGCACATTCAAGCCATCGTGGCCAAACCAAACCCAGCATCTTTTTTTTTTTTTTTCTGGTCAGTGTTTGCTAAACCATAGAATCATAGCATGGTTTAGGTTGGAAGGGACCTTAAAGACCATCTAGTCCAAACGCCCTGCCCTGGTTGCAGGCATTAGATCAGGTTGCTCAAAGCCCCATCCAACCCAGCCTTGAAAACTTGCCCAGGGATGGGGCATTCCCTGGGCAACCCGTGCCAGTGTCTCACCCCCCACCCCCCCAAAACGTGCTACAAAAATTTGGCTTTCTTACTAACCGCTGTCCTACCCAAGGAGTTGGCTCATAGCACAGACCTCAGATGATAAAGCTTTGCCCTCTGTGTGCAGAATCCACCCGTCACTTGTCCTGGGAAAGTCACTGGCAGCCCTCTCATGGGTAGGAGGACCTATTTAATAGCATTAAGGAGTAAATCCACTAAAAACAAAAAGTTCATTAAACTTCATTAAAACTTCATGCAACTTCTTTTAAAACCTGGTTTCACCAGGGCATTACTGTTTCTTACTTACCTCTGGAGGTAAAAAGGAAGAAGCCAACTCTCTTCTTTGAAAGAATGACATGTATGACCTTCAGAAACACCTCTTTTCTGTTTTCATTTCAAAGAGAGGCGTTTTTAAATTTTATTTTAGGCTACCCAGCCCTCCAGGAGCTGGGATGCGGGGCTGGGAGGGTGTGGGGGAGATTTCTCCTTCGAGCCAGCTTGCCCAGCTGGCTGGCTGCTCTCCTGATGTTGCAGATTAGGTTCAAACCCCTCCAGGCAAGGAGGAACTTCACTGTGCATCTCCCACATCCTAAACAGATGCTTTAATCGCTAAGATATTGCATAAGGAGAGGGAGGAGGGTGCCTTTGGGAAGAAACAACCTGCTTTTTCCTATCACCTTTCCTGATAAAAGGTGTTAGGGCAGCAGTTTCAAGACCTCCTGAGATCTCCAGAGTGATGAACCCTGCCTGAAGAGCCATACTGATTCCTTTGAGCCTTAACTACACTTATCTTGTCGCCAATTTCTACCAGCTGCCTTAAATGAGTCCTCATCCACTCCTCTCCAGATACCCCTATGTGGGATCTGCTGAGGTGGCTGGTTGAGTGAGATCTAACTCCTCCAACACCTTCATCCAAATATCCTTTTTTTTTTTTTGTTTGTTTTGAACGCTCTGTCACCTTTCTAATGACAGGCACCTCCCTGTAAAACACGGTACCTGCTCTGCGAGGCTTAAACACAGAGCTAAAGATGTTGCATGTAGGGTAGTATCTACCCGTAGCTATTGCTCATGCCGATGCCTGGTGCACCATACTGTGGCAAAGGAGAAATTACAATAGTCATTTAATTAAAAAAATCTTTCTTTTTTTTTTTTTTTTTGTAAGATGCTCTGTGTGTGCATTGCACTTTCCAGACCTGCCCATGGAGGACACTATTTTCCCAGCACTTGTCCTGGGCTTGGTTTGTCAGGAGGACCCAACCAACCAGGGCTCTGGCAGGAAAGATAAAGCAGAATCCCTTCCATCGTGTTAGAGCACATGGTTTAGGATCAAGTATCCTCTAAAATTGGGATTGAACAAAATACAATGCATTTGCAGTCACAGGCCTTGGGAGGATTGAGATTTTTGTCATAAACTCATGTGGGCAATGAAAAAAAAAATCAAATTAAATTGCCCTATGTCATCTCCATCCCATCAGAGAAAAGGATTCCTCTCCCATATTATTTCTTTGGGGAAATGAGCGCGGACGGGTACCCGAATCTTCACCCCAGTGTCATTTAACCATTTGCTCTGCAACTGGGGGAAGACTCGTGCGGGCCGGGGAGGGCTCGGTGCCTAAACCCTGCCGGTAGGTACCAGCCTGAAGAAAGGGAAGCCAAATCTTTGATCTCAGTGAGGTGTTGATTTGTGAGGTTTGGGGGTTGTTTAGGGCCTTAGGAAGCCCGGGCCAAGCAGATCCAGCAGGGTGCTTATCTGGCAGGGGATTAATGCCTCATCGCTATCTCCACACTCAGCCATCTCCCCCAGCATTTGAAGATCAGCCTACGTGTCAACGAAGGCATTAGAGCGGACACCTTGAGCCCATGGGGTTTATCTGCCTGCCCCTGACAGGAACAGTAGGTGACACGGAGCCAGGCAGCAAACTTCAAAGTTTCGGGGGCCTGAAGTCTTGCACCAAAGAAAAACAACCTTTGCTGGCGGGGCTGGGACAAACAGCCGGGAGGGGAGGGCAGCTGGGAGATGAAAGGCTCATCCCCTCGGCCCGGGCTGGTCCTCATTCAGTGGTGGGGGGGCTTGTTTTAATGGAGAGACTTTCATCTCAGCCCTCCTGAAAGCAAGGGTGTTTTGAAAAAGGAGGAAGAGGAGGATTTGAAGCAGACGAAGACCAGGGAAGTCACCTGCTGCTTGGGCAAACACAACACCCAAGAAGAAGGACGGGCGGACCCTTGATGTTGTTGTTGTGGGATTTCCAGAGGATGGGATGCTCTATACAGTGAGGCCTTGGGGAGGGAGCAAGGGATGGAAAAGAAAAATGTGAGAAGAAGAAGCAATTTTCCCAACGCTTCTCTATTTTTCCACATCTCACTTTCTCTGATTGATCACAGAATTGTCTCTGCTACAGACCTTACCCTGCAGACCTCTGCGGTTAAAAACACCACAACTTCATCTTGCAACCCACTTGAAAATGCCACCGAACCTAAAACCTTTCAAAAATTTCGCTTTTAAATAAATTAGGTGTTTGTTTAAAAGGTAGTGAGGTTCTATTTTCATGGTGAGCCTTGAGGCTAGGATTAATGTCTCAGGCAGTGAGCTTAACATCTTACGGGTTGTTTCCCTGTCGTGATTTTAACTAAATAGACTTTTAAATGAAAAAAAAAAAAGATTACATGAAAATGATTTAAAAATAAGCTTAACCCATATTTCACCTTTATCTGTATTGTATGCTATCGAGGACAAACACATAAGGACCAAGAGAGGTCAACAAATACATAAGGACCAACACTCCTAGTTGCACATTTTAATTCTCTGAACGATATCAGCCTGAATAAATCTCTCGATAGCATCCCCAGACGTGGGACTACTTTTAAGAAGTGACCCTTGAAGATTTGACCTTTTGCTCATGAAAATCCAGAGCCATGCAAGTGACCAGGATGTTTCCAACCCAAAGATTTATCCAGTTTTTTGGATTCTTTTTCTCTTCCGTGCCAGCCATTTTATTACGGCCCACGCCGTTCCATTGCAACACGCTGGGAGCAGGAGAAGGAACATGATGGATGTCACGCATATCCAAAGGTGTCAGATAAGGTGCTGCAAAGGCTGGGGAGCTGCTGGTGGGTACTGGTGGCTCCTGAAGCCACTTTGATGCCAAATTGGGTTGGAAGGAGCACCTCTGCCCTCTTCTGGGACAGCCACAGCCTAACTTGACCTCCACAAGAATCTAAAGCCCCTGAGATGTACAGCATGGTTTGAGGAGGACAGCAGCTGTGAAGATGCAGCCATGAGAGCCTGTAGCTCCTGCACAAAACCTTGTGTGTTTAGATCTCACCTGGGGCTCGGTGCCTTTATTGGAGGACTGGAGAATGCTCAGAAGAGGTACATTACAATTTGTCACATGAGGTCCCTCTAAAGCAAGTGTCCCTTTCTCCGTGGTGACCCACGGACACAAAACTCAACCGCGCTTCAGCGCGTCTCGATCTCACTCACTTGTGGTCTAGGACTGCTGCTGCTGCTGCTGCTGCTTCTTCTTCTTCTTTTTTTTTGGCTGCTTTTGATTTGTGGCCATTCCGTAACCACTAGTCGCCGTCCTTCTGGGCTCAGCCCCCTTTACAGAAGCTCTTCTCTGCAACCACAACCGTTTCGGAAAAAAATCGGGATGCGACGGAATATTTACTCTTTGATTGTTTAACAACATCTGAGAATTCCAGCAATTCCCCCTAAGACCCCGAGGAATGCGGAGCCAGAAGAGGGAAAGCCGTGCCAGAACCGACTCCTTTTTCATTTCTTTTGGACTGCGGAAACCGGAGCCGAAGAAAAGCCGGGATAATGAAGTGTACGGTGGTTTTAATTAGCTGCAAGCCGGCGTGCTTCTGGAATGTGGGAGTTGTATTTGTTTAACGATGAATAAATACGGAATGGGGAGGGTGGGTGAGACAATACGTAGTGCCATAATGCATAGGGAATATAAGGAATGTCGCCACAGGATCACAGTGCTGTCACATAGCCCATGGAGCTGGGCTCTCCCCAAGGGACATCTCATTGCAGAGCATTTGGTGAAGGCTCTCTGGGTTTGTCTCAAACATGTCAGGGAAGGAGCTCTTTAGGAAGACGGCGTTGGCCATCGCTGTGTCCTCGCAGAAGAGACAAGCACAAGTGGTTTGCCTGGTGAGATGCCTCACAAAGCTCCGGCCACCTTCTTGAGTTTTCCCTTTTCCACCATGACAGCTGGCAGTGCTCCTCTCCCAGGGCTGACATAGAGGTCTCCAACAGCAGAGCACCACCAGATAACCAGCCCTCGCAATCAAAAGCCACTACACAAACAAGTTGGTTGAGGGAACACCACCCTCCATACGCCGAAACACTCCCTTGTGGTCAGTACAAGGCTTTTTGTACAAAAGACAAAAAGTTATGAAAATTTAATAGTGTTTTGACCTCAAAACTAGCCTGAGCAGGGCAGAGCCACCGGGCCGTGCACCTTGCCCACAGTCTGTCTCTTGCTGTTGCTACCGGGGCGGGCAAACCCCCAGGCCACCAAGCTGAGATCCAAAGGATGGGAAAAATCCCGAGTCTTTGCAGAGGGCGGCAGCCATCTGGGATTAATACAGCCTGCACAGGCAGATATTTACATATCTATATGGCATAATAAACAATAATCAGACCTTCTTTGGCCCGTGTTGGAGGACATCCCAAGCCACACACATCAAGAGACGAGCTTTGACGTTGATCTGCTGCTTGCCCTCCCTCCAGCCACGCATCCTCTCTCCTACCAAGGGTGGGTTGGGGACGGGCTACTTTTCTTGCCCCCAGAGCCAGAAGACCAGCAAAAAGCTTTCATAATTGCTTGGTTTAATGAAGTTTTACAGCTGGGATGATACCGTGTTGCATTCCCAGGTTACGTTGGTAACGGTAGCTGCTTTCAGGACGATTGCTCTTGATGTAATAGGCAGCTTGGTCAAGCGGCAAATGGACCTGAGATGGAGTTCTGCACCCAGGGACTGCAGCAGGAGCAGCAAATGGCATTTTGTGGGTTGTGCTGTCATCTCTACCCCCTTGCTCTTGCCTCCCTAGGGCTGCCTGAACCGTCTGGGACACCACTGGACACACCAGTAGGGAGGTATGATTTTGCATGCCTTCCCTGCCAGCCACCTCCCAAGTATTTCTGGTACAATAATTGCAACTCTGAAGCGTAACAGCATGAGAGGGAGTCATGGAAATACGCTGGAAAACCTGTTATGTTGAGACCAAAATGCAAAAGTCCTTCTGAACTGTAATAAAAAGTCTTTCAGGCACAAAGGCACACCAGATTTAAGGCACGTTTCTAAAGCTTGGTTACTTGCAATATTCATTTACTCTCCATAGGTCACAGCTATAGTTTGCACCTAAATCTTGACCTAAAATATAGGTCAAGATTAGGTCAAGATTAGGTCAAGTTTGACCTAAAATCTTGACCTCCCTCTTCCTGTCCCGGCCTGATTTATCCTGAGACCCATGGAAAAGCCCATCTCCAGCAGCACATTCCAGCAGAGGAACTGCTGCTCGTGTGAACAGGAACGGGACGGGTTCCCCACCGGCGCTGGTCGCCACCAGCAGCTCAGCATCTTGCAGACTGGAAGACCAGAGAGGCCCCGTGACCTGCCAACTCAGCCTTGCCATGGGGTCACCCCTCAGGGATGACTTCGGGCAGCGTTGCACCTCAAGGAGATCAGAGCAGCTGAAGGTCCCACCATGCGTGAAGATGTAACAACTGCACCTTCAACTTCACTGAAGATGTACCTTCAGCATCGTTTCCCTCTCTGGCCACGTTGCTCTTAGATCACACAAAGAAATTCCCTTGCTTTGGTGAGCTGGTCCTTTATCATCCTTTTTTCTTTCGGGCGCAGCAGCCAAGGACAAGGCAGAGCCGGGTCCACCGTTCTCCATCCCTCTGGAAACTCCAGCATCTGGTGTTGCATCTCGTGGCGCCCTTTCAAAAGAGGAGCCAGGCAGCTGCTGAGCACATGTGCCGGGGGAAAGCGCTGCCTGTCGCTTGGAGCTGGGCTATAATAAGAGCATTCACTCTCGGCAGCACCGTCATCGCTGGGGGCGGCTTCCCGGATGCCCCAGGCTCTGCCATCCCATCCCAGTATCCAGCAGCTCCCATAGCGAGGGGTGGGGGGACACCAGGCTGAGTCCAGGGGGCACCGATTCATTCCTGTGAGAGCACAACAAAGGTTTAGGAACTCACTGAGAGGTGGAGATGCTCGGATCTGGGGGTTGTGTGTTCCAGCATCAGACGTTGCATCGCCAGCCTGTGGGTTTTTGGGGTGGAGAAGGCAGAAGGGTAGGGCAGAGCTTGGGTTTGGCACTGCCATAATAAAAAAGGGAGACCTTGGAAGCACCAGTGCCTGGGGAAAGGGTTAGCTGGAAGGTGTGGGCAGTGCCTGGCACAGCTGGGCAGCACGGCACCCAGGGCATCGCTCCCACCAGCCACAGGAGAGGAGCTGCTCCTCTCACTGGGAATGTTGGGAGATGCCCCCAGAATATCTGCACTGAGCCATGGCAGGAGAGGTGCCACCCCGAGCTTCCTGGGTTTAACAGCTCCTAACATTAGGCTGCAGGTTGGGGGATTTGGGCCAGGGAAGCCCCCGTTTTCCAGATGGGCACGGTAACTTTATTTACTCGCCTCCTGCATTTTCTCCTTATGTCTTGGGACATTTTTTTTTGTCAGGTGAATGTCCAGTTTTGGTCCCGGAGGAAGGTCAAGATCTTGCTGGAGATGAAATCGTAATGCTGCATAAAGATGATCTCCTCCTATCACTACTGTGGGTGCTGACTTTGGGCAGGAGGGGGAGATCATCCCTTGTCTCCCAAAACAGTCCAGAGCATCAGAGGTCCATTACATCCCCCACCTGGTCCGTCCCACACCCACACACCCGAGACGACCACGAACCTACAGCACGGTCACCCTTGTTTGTCTGTGAGAGGGCTGATGGTGGGACACACAATATTGCAAACACAGAGCTGGTACTTCTGGGGGAAAGTAATACAGCTGGGAATGCTAAGTTTGGTACCAAAGTGCTTTTGAACAGAAACAACCCAAGTGTGTGGTGGGAAGATTTTGGATGTACAAGGGCAGAATGCATCTGTAATAAATCCAGGCTCAATTACCAGCCCATTTCTGGGAGAATCATAGAATCATAGAATCATAGAATTGTCCAGGTTGGAAGAGACCCTTGGGATCATCGAGTCCAACCATCCATCCTACTCTACAAAGTCATCCCCTACACCATGTCCCTTAGCACTGCATCTAGAATGGTTAGAGTTAGAAGGGACCTTCAAGATCATTGAGTTCCAACCCCCTGCTCTGGACAGGGACACCTCCCACCAGACCAGGCTGCTCCAAGCCCCATCCAGTTGGGAAGTGCTGGGAAGGCTCCAGGGAGAGGCTGATATTTGCTGTGAGCTTCAGCTTCGTGTGTCTACCAGGGCTGGGGACATGTCAACAGGCTTGCTCCTTGTCCTCCCTCACTTCTCCCAATTGCCTGCTTTCCCCATTCCCCAGCCCTGGAAGGACAGAGCCCACCCGATGTGTGTAAGAGCCAGAAGGAGGTGTCCTCAAGGAGAAGACCTTCCCTGCCTTTCCCCCCCCCGCCAACATGCCCGCTTGCACCACTCACTGGGATGAGTCACTACGTGGGCAGGATCACAGAATCTTCTAGGTTGGAAGGGACCTTTAAGATCATCTTGTCCAACTGTCAATCTAACTGACAGAACTAGACACCCACACAACAAACAAGGAGCATCACCATCACTAAACCATACCTCCCAGCAAAAGGTCCAGCAGAAGGGCAGGAGGGCCCAGCTTCACCTGGGCTGATGGAGAAGGCAGCTCTCCATCCTGCAAAGGGTTACCCGGGGGTGAAATCACAGGGGGGGTCTTGCTGGGGGCAGCGGTGGGACGCGCAGGATGCAGGGTACAGCACGTGCTTCAGCCGCTGCGGGATGTGGGGTCTGCATCGCCAAGGGAAAAAAAAATATAATAAAATAAACAGGAGGAGAGAAAGGCTGAAGTCTGCTCTCACTTTCGCTGACTTCATTCTGCAGGCACTCATTTCAGTGACACAAACCCTGCTTGTGTCCTCCTCGGACCCAGTTGTCCTCCTGAACCTCGTATCTCACCCATGGGCAGACACCACCCAGCCCTCCTGTCCTCTACGGGGGGGAAAAAAATCCCTACCAGTTTGCAAACGCTTAGCACCCCAACCCAGAGGAGTTTAGGATAAGTGCTAGAACTAATGTCAACAGAGAATTACACTATTACAGCTGCATGTGGTGTTATAATTACACAAGAATGCAGCCCGGCCGCTGGTGCATCGTATGCGCCACGCTGTCGCCAAATTTGCAGATGTTCAGTCTTACTTTTATTAAGCATGACAATGCCCAGCAGGATCCATTTTCTCTGATTATACTCAAATGGAGAGGAATATTAAAAGGCAGGATAATTAAAAATATATGCCGAAACAAAGGATGTGTCTACAATTCTTTTTCCTAGCGCTTTGAAATAGTTCACATTTCTCGTCTGGCTCGTGTATACAGGGAACCAAAAGGATGTCTTAAATTCAGACATATGTCTTCATTCTGTTTAATGTGCCAGAACAAAAACATAGCTCGGGACCACCACGAACTGATTTTTAAGCGACAGCTCCTCGTTCCACTCTGCCAGACTCCAGGGCAGGTTTTGCAGCTCGGATCTAATAGCTTCCTACAAAAAAAAATCCCAACACAATAATCCTCCCCCCTCCAACAGATAGAGCCTCTCTATCTGCTGGCTGTTATGGTGGGGATGTTGCATGGGGAGTGTGACCTCATTGCAAGGCTTAATTCTGTATTATTAAGCAGCAGTTTTTAGAGCAGATGCTGGAAGGAAAGGCTGCTAAGGAGAAAGTCTTCCTGAGTGGCATTTCCCTAAATTGTCTCTGACACTTAACGGCAGGCCCTGAAATAATCTCCGTGCTCCCAGTCGATTGAAGAGGATGAGGATTCGAGGAAAGGGAAAAATGTGATTTGGAGGGCGGCCAGTCAGCCGGGGGCAGGTCAGGGGACGGGAAAAGGACAGGCATGACTGGGAGCTGAAGAATTCTGGAATGCTGCGTTAGAAATGGGAAAGGGGGAAGCCGGGCTGGGAGATGCAGCATTACGTGAGCACACAGAAAAAGGTTCATGTGAACCTTCCCAAACGTGCACACTTGGGAAGCTTGGGAAGGTTGGGAAGCTTGGGAAGCATGAGAAACACGAGGGGCAGGGAGCGGAGGGGCTGGGAGGAAGGGGGTGTCGGGCAGGGGAGGTGCTGCGGCCTCCAGAGCAGGGGACAGGGGCAAGGAGGGCTGGGAGGACGAGGGACAAGGTGCTGGAGGAGATTTCAGGTGGCTGTGGCTCAGTTGGATGCTGCCTGCAGAGGGAGAGGCAAAGCTCTGGCTGGTGGGAAGCCGCCCCCACCCAGAAAACCAGCCATCCCAGACCAAAACCAAATTCAAGGTCTGCTCAACCTATAGACATAGAATCACACAATCATCTAGGTTAGAAGGGACCCTCAAGATCATCTAGTCCGACCATCAACCTCACTCTGATGAAAAAAACCCCATCACTAAACCATGTCCTCGAGCACCATGTCAACCCATCTTTTGAACATCTCCAGGGATGGGGCCTCAACCCCTTCCCTGGGCAGCCCAGGCCAAGGCTTCACAACCCTTTCCCTCTCAACAGTTT
>JAOQGM010000002.1:1244806-1263997 GCA_027564225.1 Gallinago stenura
GGGTTCAAGGCCAGGCTGGATGGGGCTTGGAGCAACCTGCTCTGGTGGGAGGTGTCCCTGCCCAGGGCAGGGGGGTTAGAACTGGGTGATCTTTAAGGTCCCTTCCAACTCTAACCATTCTATGATTCTGTGAGAGAATAGATTGTTCCTGTTTTGGTAAAAAAAAAGGTGTGCAAAGGGCTCCAGGAAAAATAGCAGCAAACATGTAATGATTTGTTTTAAAAGCAGAAGTTGCATTCTTTTTATGCCACAAACCCAGCCTATGAAAGTGTAAAATATGGTTGCTTAAAATAGTTGAGCACAGTCCTTCAGCAGGAACCAACCTCATGATCTGAATACACATGCAAAATATCATGATACTACCCACATATGAGAAATAAAACTAATTAATATTCATATCTGAGGCTATGTGCAATTTACTTTGTGAATTACACAAAAATCCCTGCAAGGTTGAAAGGTGTGTTTAAATCCAAATATCAATTTTTAGCACAGTTTTAGATGGGAATTTTGGCACCGGTAAGCAAGACAATCCAAAATATTGTCTATGGAAAAGCAGGTGTCTTTTTCCACTTGGGAACACCGAACTTGCAGGCAGCCATTTCTATATTCCATTTTGTGGACATCAGAACAGAAGCAGTAGCCAAACATTTAACCTAAATTCTTTATAGTTGTGCTGATGCAAGTACGTGTTCTGCTTCTGCCACTTGACGCTACTCCAGCAAGTAACAGAATTTGCAGGGAGTTTATGATGGTGGAGCTGATGGCAGACCCTTCAAGATTAGGTTAGTACTCCACATTACACATCAGGGGAATAATTCCTAAAAAACCCAACTCCAACCAATATCAGCAACTCCAAAGCTTTTCTTAAGGCATGGTGGTACTCCCTGACCTGAGCAGGTATTTTCGTGGTTCTCCACTGTGGTTCAGGTTTCACCCTGTTGCATTAATTGATATACCCTTAGAAGAAAACATCAAATGCTGGGAAGGTGCTTCTTAGAGGAGGATTAAATCTTTTAATTTTCCATGTAATTATTAAGATGACTCATTAAGCTAAGGCTGCCAGTTGTGCTCTGTTAGACAGCAGTCTCCAATGTTCACCATTCTCTACCTGCTTTTAGCTCAGTAAGTTTGTCGTTGGATTTCCACGAATTTGCTGAGTGGTGGAGATTGCTTTTAAATTCTCTTGCAATCATGCAAACCACACAATAAAGCCTAACTATTATAATTTGATTTACAGAAAATGAGCTATCTGGAAACTAGTGCTAGCTGTACTTCATTGGCTAAGTTCATTGTGGCTCATTTTGTATCACTTTGATCAGAAATAAAATAAAATCTTTGAAAATTAAAGCCAGAAAAAGTTTGCCCCAACCAAGACTCCGAAATGTAAAAGTATTGCTTCAAGCTGAGTGATAAATGGCAGAAGTTCTCGGTTTTCCACAATGGTGTAAACAGTTAGTTCAAGAGTGGTGTTGCTATTGTTACATATTTAAAGCTGAAATTTGCTATATCTATTTATCACACTTAAAAACATAAGGGGTCTGCATGTCATACAACAGTATCTCAGCTCTACTATCTTTTAGACAAGGATTTCAGGCCCTCCTCAAAGGAATAGAGGCAAAACTGTAGATAAACAATAAGTAAGTGTATGCCATAATCTTGATGTGTGGTGTATAGCTATTTCTCCACTACTCTCCCCAACGTGCCAGAGCAGTGGATTTACAGTCTGAATTTCCACACGTCTGTAATGTCAGACATTCGTTGTACCCCCCAAAGTTGTCATGTTTCAAGACGAGGACATGATCCACAACATTCTGTTTGAACTCAGGTTGGCTGTAACCCTTCTCTTAAAACCACCAGAAAAACGTTGCAGTCTGGAAAACCTACATGTTTTGGCTTTGACGTGTTACATGGGATTTCATCAGAAATAGCGTGAACAGCAGAAACCCTGCTAATGACCTTTAAAACAGTACTGGTGAAAGTTCTCTGCTGAGCCGGTCTCCAAGACCCACCGATCCCACCTGGTGTTTCTCAAATGTTCTCAAGCAGCAGCTTTTGCTGGCCAAACTACCTGCATTTAAAAAGATAAAAGGTAAATCAAAGAGCTGATGCTAAGGGAGCTGCAAATGACCGCCTGTCCCTGGCTCACCAGCAGCAGTAGGACCCGCAATATGTCTGTTTTTAGTAAAAGACCCTCTAGGCCAGGACGCTGTTGAGAGCTACCATAGTTCATCCCATGTTCAGGTCAACAGAGGAACATGCTGTTAGGGTGTAGTCCGGACACTCCTGGAGACACCGACTGTGGCTGGAAGACTGCACCCAGATACCAACCAAGCAAGTGAAGACATTTGGCAACTGGAAACTAGGACAAATTCTTGCAAAGAATTAGTGTGTGAGGTAAAGCTGGTGACCCCAACGGAAGGATGCCGTGAGATTGTAGGGTAAGGTGTGGGGAGAGACCAGCTCTGAGCACTAAAGTGCGGGCACAGTGTGGGCAAGTTTCCACCCAGGAAATGGATCGGAGTCCCTCAACAGGATAAAGCACCTTCTGGTGGGGAAAGGTCAAGAGGATTACAGCTTTTCTCATACCACCTTCTTTTTCATGAGGAACTCTGAAATGATGCTACAGAAGCAATGTAAGGAGAGACATTCCTGGGATGTGGCTTCAAGGAGAAACACCACCTCTCCCCTGTGGACTCCAAAGGAATTGTGTTTACAAGCTGTGCCCCGAGCTCCCCTCTGGCTCAGCTGGGTGGAAGACGATGACCAATGTGAATAAAAGGACATGCCATATGTTACAGTGTGTAGCTTATTTTAGGTGAGATAGATTAGATGAGGCAGACAGAAAGGTGACATGGCTGGCTGGAGTGGCTTGGTCAATTTACATCTGTATTTTACAGCTAGTTTTTGGAACTCTTTGTATGCTTGATATAATTTTCCCATAGAAAGTGCTCAGGACATAAAAAGTTAAGAGAAAGGGCCTCAATTCATCTACATAATTCATTCTGTAAATGCAGGACTATAAATCTGCACCTTTCGAGTCCATTGCCCATTTTCCTTGTTTCAGAACCTGCTGAGCCAGCATCCTGCCCATGATTTCATACATCTCAGACTATGCAGAAAACTTCCATTTTAATTTTAACCCAGTTGAAGTTACTGAGTAGCTGAACACAACTAATGAAATAATACCTCTCTCCTAAAAAGATGACACCCCCACAGGCATCTCCAACATCTTTCCTAACAAGTTGATCCCAGTTCAAGATACCTATTTACACACCAACATGTCTCTGCTGAAAATAAACTTAGGCTAAATAAGCCTTTCAAAACCACCTCTGGGACTTGGGGCTTACTTCTAACTAATTTCTAGTGGCACTTGGGAGCAAAACCCTTCAGACAATACCTTAAGAAAAAAAATCTCCATCTTAATAAGTTTTCACTCCCTTTTTATATTTTTACTGAACAGAATGACCAACGAGCTTTAATGTGGTTCAGAACTCAGCTTGGTCATGCCGTTGCTTTTCTGATGAGCTACAGAGGATCCCCATTTCTTCCTTCTGCAGCGTGACAGTATTTTAAGAAGAGGGAAATGCTCATTAGAATGAGCAGGTGACAACCTAGCTGCCTGCTTACATTTTCTCACAATACAAACCAAGCCAGTAGTAACCTTTCCATTGTATTTCCTTGCTGAAACTCACAGAGCCATTTGGGAAAGAGTTAAAGCAAACTTTAAAGTAGCCAGTACTCTTGGAAGGTGCTAGTTCTGCTCTGGGCTACAAGAGCTTCTGAAGGAGGATGAGAGAGACCAGAGCAGAAAAGAAAGGGAAAGGCCAGGGAGGTGATGGAGAGATGGAAGAGCTGCGAGGCAACACGCTCTCTAAACTGTTTCCTTCTGCGACTCGCTGGAAGGTATAATCAGTCATCTGCTGCTCGGGTTTGTGTGTATGGTGTGTGTGTGTGTGTGTGTTTTTTTTAACCTCCATTGCAATCCCCAAAGACTACCCTCCTGGTTTTACTTTTTTGGTGGTGAATAGTGTATGTTTGTGTAAGGGGTGTCAGGGGACTGAAATTGTGATACCAACTAGCAATTTGGGTGTGTGGGTGAAAATTAACTGTTGTAGTTGGTTATTTTATGGGCCCAAAATATGGCTGTTAAAAACCCCAACATTCACCATATGAGCTTTCTGTATCCAGACCATAAAATGTCTGGGATACATAGACGGGATCCAAGCCGACTTCCTGCCATGAAATTGTGCTTCACTAATGATCACTCCAGCCTGTTTTCTAAACTTGGAGACCTCTTGTTTTCCCCAGAGGATATTATATTGTTTGTCTTTGGGAAGAAGTGTTTGTGTGCTACAATTATGAAGTTTATAGAACTTAAAAATTCACCTGAAATGGGACTGCTACTTTACACAGAGTTCAGCTTGGGTACAAAAAGAAAAAAAAAATTACATTTGAAAGCTGCAAGAAAGTACAAAGGTGAGGGATCATTTAAAAACCTAGTTGTCCATCAAAAACTATATTTAAACTCAATGCTAGAAGTACTTTTCTAGATGGGGGTTCTCCTACCCACCACTGCCCCCAATCCTTTTCTCAAGTGCAACATTTCTCTAGCACAGCTTTTCCAATCACATTTTACAATAGAATATATGCTACTTTCTTTTAATCAGGACAGGTTTTGATACTGCTCAGAACAGTTTAGGTCTGTTGGTAGAGAGGCTTCTGAAACTGTATCTCCACTTTCTGATCTCTTGCAACATAAAGATCTGAGTTGGAAGTAGGCTATATGTAAAAAGACTTTATACAAAAAAAAAACCCTCCCAACATCAAGCTGAGAAGCAACAGAAAGAACGTGCATTTACCAAGTTCACTGAGAAAGGGGTTTTTATGTTTTGTCATCACCCCAGTTAGGACTAGGGTCTCTGAGCCACCTTTGGAGAAAAGTAATTTTAAGGTGCCTGTGCCTGGATCCCTGCGGAAGGTTAATAAATGTGGATGTGAGAGAGGACAGATTAGTCCCATCATGAGGCAAACACACAGCCACCTCAAAGATCTTCCTACCTGTGTTTTAGGTCCTACCCGAAAGCTAACCGATCTTTTAATCCTTTTGATGAATCAATGTTTTTCTAGAAGGAGAAGCAAATATGACTCATATTTGGACTTCAGCTCAGCGAGGGTTTTAAGGATCAAAGCCTGGAGCTGTTTTACTTCTTTGGAATGGGAAGGCAGTGTGATTAGTGTCACACATGTCAGTGACATACCGAGTGTTGCCATGCAGGGCAGCGCACACAGGTGACAGCAGCCCCAGTGTCTGAACTGGGAAGATAGTTCCCTGCTTCCCAGGGCACAGACACTTGAAGAATAAAATTGTTTACCAGCAACGTACAGTTCAGAAGCAGTTTAGATGGGATTTTTAATTTGGTCACTCCCTCTACTGGAGGATTTTTGCTTAGGTTTTGCTTAGATGGTGATCGCATTACCAATTAATTAATTAATCCTCAGAGTGGTTCGGGGTTTTTTAAAAATAATTTCTTTTTAAAAGACAACCAAAAGTGCATTTAATTTTGTTTTTTTTGGTAGTGTCCAGAGTGCAAGCTGTGCAGGGCTGGCAGAGCTGTACCCACAACAAAACAGAGTAATTGCCTAATCTTTTAATAGACTCACAGAGCACAGAGGCAGTGAAAGATGGTCCCTGCGAGTTGAGGTAAGTTTGAGGGCATGCTTTCTCTACAAGACTCTTTAAAACAGCACCTTATTTTTAGCTTCCCAGCATCTGCTTCAGGGCCACACACTGTCAGGATGCTAATCCAGTTTACTAATGGGATTTTTAAAGCTAACCCACTTCCTTTTAAGTATTGTTTCATAAGACCCTGAAAACTGAGAAAAAGGCATCGCAGGATATATCCCAATAGGTTTCAGCTTAAGGAGCAGAGGTGACAGGCTCACTATGAATTTCAGTAACCTATTCAATTTTCATTGCATAAACCCAGCAGATTAAGAGTACTCCTTTGAAGATTTTACAGTGCATGCGTGATATTTAGTTTGGAGATGGCTCTGTGCAAATGGTAAACGCCTAGGCAAAGGGCAAGAAAATGTAATTCTAGCATATTTTGCTGAGGAAGATTAATAAAATGCAGCAAACAAAAAGCTCAGTGAATAGTCAAGATGTACCTCAGTAAATATAAGTATTTCCTAGCTTCACTAAATATAATATCAGAAGCAGCATGAGACTGATGCAGAAATTTTTTTCTGCCTTAATTTGCTATTAAAATGGAAAGTCTGGGGTAATTAATGAAAAGTCTTGATGGGAAATTTCTTTCCATTAATTCAATAGCAAATATCAAAATAGCAAAACTAATCCATCAAAACACACCATTTCTGCTGTCATGAGGTATTTGAGTTTTTGTTTCTTTGGTGGCTCTCCCTACAACACTAACCATACTCAAAAATTGCACATCTCGAGCACCACAAGCTTTTCTTAGCTGGGTTTGGTTAAGCAAGGACTGTGTTTAAGCCAGGGGCCACCCTCTGTTTAACACGAGCATGCATTCCAAACTCTCCTGTTCTCAGATGGCCCGTGGAAATATTCATCTCTCCTGTCTAGGTTTTGTTCTGAGCTGCCCATCATAGTTCTTAGAAGACGGAGCAGTTTTCAAGTGGCTGGTGAAAGTCTCCTTGTTTTTCCTCTGCCTCTCTCCATTTCTTCTAGACCACCATTCATTCTTTGATCTGACGGCATCGTTACCTGGGAGAGGTTTTACCAAAAGCCTTTGTCATCTAATCAGACAGCAATGGGCTTGGGCTCTAACTTCTTCTAGAAATGAGCTCTGGGTGTGAAGAGTCCTCACCCTGGGATCAATGACTCAGCTCAGTCCCATCTAGCATCGTTTTGGAATTCCTTCTTGGAGGGATAGCAGCTTGCATGAAACCAGCTCTTTATGTGCAAGGAAGTTAAATTTAATGCAGATAGTCTGAAGGTTGAAATTAGCAATAATTCAAGTAAAAAACCTAGGCTTTGTTGTTCATTAACATCAGGGGTCACTACAGAAACTTGTAATCTGTGACGGTTATGTTGTGTGTCACAGGCTTCTATCTTGCCTGGGTCAAAGGACACTGCAAATATTAGAGTTTCACAGAAGAAATAGGGGATTCTCATTCTCGCATTTCTATATAATGAAGTATGTAACCTTCCACAACCTTTCCACAACCTCCCAAGTTGTGGAAAATTTGGGAAGAAAAGGTAAATCTGTGCCTGGCTATATTTCCATTAGCTTTGGCTGAGAAAAATCACAGAGATTAGGAATACAGGATAAGCATTTATAATTAACTAAGCAAGAACTATCAGACATCTTTAGTTAAAATGCAAACAAAGGTGAACATCGAGGTGTTTGGAATATCTTAAGGGATGGCTGGGGAAAAGAAAGACTAAAAATGTTGAAAACCAGGAACAGTAGGGCACCACTTCTATGATGATGTCTAGCAAAAATGTGATGGTATTTTAAAGAGCTGTTGAACTGATATTTTTGACTGTAGCATTCAATAACCCAAAAGTTCTGATACTTTCTGAGAAAAACCGCAACTCACTTAATTCTTCTTGAGAGCCATGGGAAACTGGCTCCTTAGCATGTTCTCCTTGAAGATGTTTGCTCATGTGTAGTTACAAGAGTAGGTGGTTAAAGGCGATTGAACAGCATAAGATTTTTCCAATTACCCCATGATTGCAGCAACATCCTAGCCAAATAACCTGCCAGTGAATCAGCGTGAAAAATCCCAAGGCCAAGTCCAGGCCTGCTGTGCAGGTGGAGCCCTGCTGTGTGCTGACATCAAGCAGGAATTCGGCTGCTTAACAGGCTGGTTTGTTGCATATTTAGTAGCTGCAAAACATATACGAGTTCTATGTTATGACATTTGAAAACACCTCCTGTACTACTTCATAGCTTTAACAAAAGCCTTGCAAGCTTTAGATGAAGAGAAGAAAAGCTCTAAGTAAAACATGACGCGAGGTACAGCAGCATCAGAGCATCTCCAAACGATGTGCTAAGTCTGAAAGACAAATAGCAGAACCCCACGTAGTCATCAGTCAAGTTGACTAAGGTAATCTACAGAAGTGTCTTTTGAAGTCTCCAAATTTCTCTTGGAAGTCAAAAGTTGATTTCTCTGCCATCAAGGGTATAAAATGCCACACGCTGTTTCACTCTCTGGGTTGAAGAACATTGACTGAGAGCATTTGGTGTGTTCAGAATCCCCCCTTCCTAGTCCCTGAAATCATGGTGTTCTTACATAGAAAGTCGAGCAGAAACCCATGGGCTTTGCCACATAGGAGGTCAAGAGAAAATTTTCAAGGTTCCCTCAGCTTTTATGATCTAGCTGTACCTGTTGCTAACAAAAATAAACCCCAAAATATAATGAAAATATAATTTCCTAAGATGATAGGAACCTGCCTCCTGGTTATCCACATACATGCTACAGAACCCTCACTCGCCCCAGCTCACGGCATTCAAATCAGATAGGGATGTAAAGCTGAGCTAACACACAAGCCAACATTGCCAACCACACGGAGCCTTTCAACCTCCACAAAGTTACAGAATAAAGATGTTTCAGGTTTGGGGTTCTTTTTCTTTCTCCCCAAATTGTTGAGAATCTCAAACTGGAAAAAAAAAAAAAAAAAAAAGCAGAGTTGTGAACTATGAGGCCTAAATTTGTCTGTAAATTCTAGTAAAGTGAATTATGTAGAATGAATTATGTAGAAATGAACTCTTGAGGCTGCGGTGGATTTTCAGATGTACTTCCTCAATTAGAAGAGGTTTCAGGCTCCCTCATCTGTTCCGAGCTACATCCTGTAATTTCAAGTGCCGGTTGCTGCACTCTCAATCTGGTCAGCACAACTTACATGTACTTATCAGTGACTCATGCACATATTTGAAGATCTTAAGAATGAATCACATCGACATGTTTGCTGAATTCCTTCTGCTGCCTGTGAAGGAAGGCTCAGGCTGACGGACTGTAGAACAGAGCTCAAGACAAGAGAGACTTTGATGTTTAGGGAGTTTGTACAAGTGTGCGCTCTCTGAAGAGAAGATTTAAATCACTTTATTAAATCACGCTGACTTTGTTGTCAGGCTCAGGCAGTGACACCTCAACAAAACGCATCCTTCGATTTTGAGGCAGTAACTGAACAGGAGGTATAATTAAAATGTTTGGTTTGGAATCCGGCATTTAAAATATGTTGTTGCTGCTGTGAGAATAGCTCTCTGTCAAATCAGATCAGAGGAGGAAGTGTCACTCAGCACAACAGGCCACAGTCTGCGCATATAAATTGTCTCAAATCTTCCCTTTCAAATGTCAGCTGACAAATCAAAATGAGAATAGGCTATGCAGCATAAATACCAGTTCTACATTAAAGACTTTACGCAGGGCTCCTGTCTACTAGCGTCTGAGAGCTCCAAATGTAGGGAAACCACACAGAGTTAATGATAATTGATATCATATGGTCTTTATCAAAGCTTCCTCAAGAAAAGCAGCTTAAGGGAAAATCCATAAATGTGTGTCTTGACCACAGTCTACCAATCTTCTTCCGCGTTGGAGCCTTTAACTAATTTGTTGGTTTAATTACTGAGGCACAGGAAAGTTTGCAAGAGTGATAATTGCACATTCTTTGATTGCTGATCATTACATCAAATGGTCTTTATGAATTAAAAATAAACCCGGAGTGTAATATGTGAACCTGGGAAATCACTCTCTGCCTCAATCTGGAATTATAAACCCAGTACTCCTGGCTGACAGCACAAAGTAAAAAAGCAAAACAACAACAAAGTCCCTAAAACCTGAAATTGCTGTGACAGACACTTAACTGAAGCCTACAAAAATCTGGGATTCAAAGTGGGTCGAGGAAGATCAATGAGTCTGTGGGATCTCGTTTGAGAGAGGCTTGTTAGGTAACTTCTAATGTGCTACATACTGGTTTCTTTAATTGGAGGGGGTGGCATTGCCTACTGCGTGGCTCTGAACTAGCGCCGGAGGAATTACCAGAAGGTCAAACGGAAGAGAGAGGCAGGGGGAGGAGGAAGTAGTCATTGAAGAGACAAGAGATGATTGTCAAAGCGCTTGGAGGAGTCAGGGTGTCTGGCAAGATGCAACGGGCCAAGCTATAAACAGGAGGCAAGGCACTTACTGGCACAACCTCCTTCCTCACTTCCCTCCCAGCCTAAAGCCATGCCATTGCTGACTGGGACCAGCAGCTGTGGAAGCAACAAAGCACAGCAGTGGCTAATTAACTGCAGTATCTACCCCAGTTTAAGAACAGAAATATTGGCCATACATACACTCACACAGGAATCAAGCATCTTATCTACAAATGCCTCTGCTGAAACACCTTCATTTTCCAGAGATTAATTGAAATGAGTTGACAGCAAAACCACGTCATTGGTAGTTGAATGGCCTTCATTCTGTTCTGGCTCAGCATACAGTTGTCTTCTCTCTCCTTTCTACTGTTTATAAAATAGAGTATCTTATAAAGGTTTGCATCATTCTGCAATAAAACTTGGTAGGAGCTTACCTACAGAACAGGCCAGGCTTTCAGTCATCATTTCTTTATCCATGAAATAAACTAAACATAGCTTGAAAGATAAATTCAGGGGAAATGTTCTAAGTACATTGACAAAATGAAAAAAACTTTTTTTTTTTTTTAATAGCCTATCAAGAAGTTAAAGGGGTGACAAGTGGTCCTGGATGACACTATGGACTGAAGGAGTCTGGAGTAGAACCTGAAACACATAGGGGAAAGAGGGACTGGGTGTGCATAAATCCAGCCTGGTGTCACAGACCACTCAGAGTGGAAAAACCTCAAAGGCTAAAAAATGATTGCATTAAAAACCAGGGGGGAAAGAAAAATTTGGGCAGAAACATTCCAGATGGAAGCGTCTGAGGCACAGTGGTAAGATAGCCCAAGAGACAGCAAGAGAAAAAATGGCAGCATTTACGATGCTGTAGGATGACACAATAAACTGCAACTGAAGGAAGAGACACCAAGAGTCTGATGATTACAGTTCACCAGAGTAAAAATAATGACTCCAGAGCGGGACAGTTAAAGGAAGGGGTTTGAATAAGGAGAAGGCGTGTGACATGGGACTGACTCAGGTACGTGGAGGGACAGGGTGAGTCAGGCACTGATGGTGGCTTATAAAGGCACCGGTTTTATTTCAGATCCTGAACATCCACCCTGTCTGACTGGGAGCAAAGTGTTTGGCTAAGAGGAAATCGGGCATGTTCTCACCCCACTTTTACAAAAACTCATTATATATTTTCTGCATTTCAAAGGACTTTCTTGAAGCTTAAATGGACCCAGTATTTTTCAGCAGTTCTGCTAACCATTGTTTACTAGTGTTACCTTATACCTGAAAAAGGTTCTTTATAACCTCCTCAAGACTTATTTTTTAAATCAGCACAATCTCCAGACTGTGTAGTTGGAATAAATCTACTCTTCAGAATTTCTCCTCAGATCTCCATGCACCAGTTGTTCTTATCCACACACACAGCCCCCTCTGAAGAAGCTATTCTGACATGCATTAGTAAATTTGAGATGGAAAAGCTACATAGGGAGAGAGAACGTAGAGTTCCTTACGTAGCACACCAAAATTTGATTTGCAACACCTAGTTAATCAAAAGCTTCAAGAAAACAGCAACAGCATTACAGCTGAAACCCCATACTGTTTGGAATTTATTTTCCTTATAAATAAGGAGGATGAAATACATAAGCGAAAAAAAGGTTTGCTACTTGAACTTTTTTGATAGGTGCTTTAAGAGCAATTTCAGTTTTCAAAAAGAACCTTTATAATTAATATATCACCTGTTTTTAACAAGGATTTTTTCGGTGTAACATACCTCAATACAGCTTCAGTATATCTTTATAATGCACACCATTTGCCAAGACAGACACTACAATCATAAGGAAAGTACCTTAAAGAGTTTGTGCAGTATTTTTAAAGCTGTATTGTAAAACGCAAAGCCACAAGAGTAGATCATTATAATTCAAATTTAAAGGCAAGAAAATTCAATATTAAGTACTTTCTTCTGCCAGTGTTCGGGGACTGATACATTTATATTCTGCTGCATAAAAGAACAGTCAGTATTTCAGCTAATGGGTTTTTAAAGTATGCACCAACCTTAAAACTCTTATAGACAGACCAGCTTTTTGCTTGTGATCCATTCCACCCTGCAGTGCCATCACTCATGGGCAAAAGGCATCAAGCAGACCAAGCCCAAACTTGAAAATCTTGATCAGAACTTGGACACCAAGTTACAAAGGAAAAAGGGAAAGAAGTATTTCTATTGGCATTGAACAGTTGGTCTGCAGTCATCTTCTTTGTGTCACTCCTTATTTCATATAATTCTGTCCTATCCTTCTGAGTGTTCTTCCAGGCTGACAAGTCCTCCTATCTAGTCATTGCTTATACACAAGTCATGCAACACCCATCAACCATCCCATCAATCTTCTCTGGGATTTTTCCAGTTGCCCACATCCTTTTGGGAACAAGGGGATCAGAACCATACATACTGCTCTACGCTGACCTAAAGCAGATTCATTGTGCTAAGATCAACCCCAATCCTGACATTTGATTTCCTCCTTCAACTGCTATTGCATTCAGCCAGTGTTCTTATGGCACTATTAGTTACAACCGAGATGGAAAGAATCAGCTTATAGCTTCAAGTGTAAAGAGGAGAGCATTTCCCCCACCCTCTGATGGACCACCACTTTCGTTGCTTTTTATGTCTTGTCTCAATGTCTATTTGCAGCCCATCATAGTTGACCCTCAACCCTATTCCCCCTGAAAAGCTTGGTATCATCAACAAACTTCATCACAATGGTTCTCCCACTCATTTCTCAATATATTGAACATGTACAAATCCTTGCACAACCTGCTGGTGATCTCTCTCCTGTCTGAAGACTGGTTACTTACTCCTGCTCACTTTTTCCTGTCTTTTAACTAATTACCATGTGAACACCTTCCCTCTTATGCAACAGTGCCTTTAATTGCCAAACACTTCTTAAAAATCTGTATTAACTGGGAGTCAGGACACACATAGCAATGGGGTTCCCTCAAAGAACACCCCACTGGCTCCTCCCAGAGATGTAATGTTTATCAAAGAATCAGCTAAGTCTGGTCTAAGGACAATCCCTCTTTATCTGCCCAGTTCTTATGTCAGGCTTTCCAGTCCCCATAGCGCTGCTTTCCCTGTTCTCAAGACTAGGTGCCTTTATGTCATGTCTTTGGAGTTGGCAGAAAGACAAAGCTACTTTTAAATGACTGTTTTGTAAGAAAATGTAGTTCCCCTTTTGAAACGGAGTGCAACAACAGCAGATCTGGTGATATTTGCTGCACGTACAAGAAAACTGAATTAACCTAAATTATCCTTGCTGCTGAGTGGTTTGGTAGTGCCACGATAGCGTTTAAGGTTTCTAATAGTGGAAAGGCTTCAAAATTTTGTGAGCAATTCCATTCCTCTCCTCACTCTCCTGACGTTTGCAGGTTTCCAATAGGATGGAGTCTTTTTCTTGCTGCCTCCAGGACTTGGGCAATTACAAAAGTGTAAGTATTATCTTTTCCCTTTCCTTCCTTTCTATTTAAAGGCACCATCTTTCTTCTTCCTTTATCCTCCCTCCCCTCCTCCCCGCTGGCAATTTGTTAAAGATCCTGGTTAGACCTTTGTTGTTTTACTGTGGAACAGCCTATCAATACCATCTGTTGATAACAGGACACAGGGGCTGGAAGTATTTTGTTTTGGTATTTTTGATGTTCAAGTTGAGCCTCATCTGCTCCTGACAAACAAAGATCTGGATGTTGGCTTCATATCTTGTCTGTACACAGCCCCCAAATCGATCAGAGGGAGACGATGTGACTGCTTCTCCCAAATCCATTGGAATCTGAGAGCAACAGCGTCACAGCTGAGGGATTTCTTAGGGCCTCACAAGTCTCATGCTCGGTCCAAATAAGTCTTTCAAATGTAATGGTGGGTAATAATCCCAGTAATGTTAATGGAGCCAAAGAGTACTTACACCCACTGTAAGTACTGTCTCACATAGTTTATGTGCAAACTAACTTCCCCTAGCTGTACTTAAATTGATAAACTTATTCATCATACTAACGAAATGATCTGAGAAGAGATGAGAAAGTCTGCTAATGACACTCAGCAATTTAAGATAATAAGGGCTGATAAGAATATTGAAGGGCCACATGGGACTGAAAAGCTGGGCAATAAAATGTCAGATCAAGTTCAACATTGATACTTGAAAAATGATGCATAAGGGTAAAAAAATATATCTAACTGTATACACAGCAACAGTGAGAGCTGAGCTGACCATTATCAAATCTTGATGCTATAGTCAAGAGGTCCACAAAAACAATCTCAGATTCATTAGAGTTCAAAAAGCAATTCAAACACTAGGAACTCTGAGGAAGGAAACAGCGAATGAAAGCAAGAATATTATTATGCTGCCAAATCCATGGTTTACCCACAACATGAATACTCTGGTCCCCTTATCTCAAGAAAGGCTGGGGCGTAAGTCAGAGCAGTTTCTAAAAAATACAGAACAGCTCTGGGACAAGGAGGGACAGCACAGACTGAGACCTTCAGTTTGGAAAAGAAACTCTCCCAGTCATCCTGCAAGAGCTCACTGAGAGCAGTACAACAAGAGGAAGCTGTACTCGAAACCATCTGGTAGGAAGCAAACTGGAACGTGAGCGTTAATCTAAGTGATAGTAAAACATGGTTTAAGCCAGCAAATACTTCCATGTTTGGTTTGTTGGGCTTTTTTTAATATGCTGCACAGTTGCTTGGTGATACTTGTTCTTTTGCAGAAACAGAGGGAGACCAGATCATGTTCATCACATGAGTGGTTTCTTTCTTTTTAGCTTCTATTGTACAATGTACAAATTCTTCTCCATTGTAATTCTCTGGCAGGACATGGCCAGACTTGGCTGCCCTGAATTTTGGCAGAGGAAGAAGCAAGAAACATGGGGACCACCTCAGTCTCTCTCAGTTGGAGACAAAAACACAGAACAGATTACATTTTACAGCAACTCTCGGGTTTTCCTCCTTTCTTTGGCTTTAAATAGCTCTGCCACCTGCCTGCTCATCTAAGACAGCCCCCCCAAGGAGGCAAGATAGAGCATCTCAGCCTGCTCTACAGGAATGCACCCCACTGCAGATTACAAACTCTACTTCTGACACTGAATTTCCATAGCCCATACTCTCCACAGGGGCAGATGCACCTAACCATGGACCTGCTGGTTGAGGAGGCCATACAATGAAAATATCCCTCCTCTACTGCTTTAATGCAGTTTGATCTCCTTGGCCAGCATAGCATGGAGAGGGCTTTGCAAGAGGCAGAAATTGAGCAGGAGCATGTTCCATATGTTTCAAGATTCTTCATCTCCAACAGAACCACTAATTACATGCAAAGCATGCTTCTGATGCTCCGCAGTGGGTGTCCATAAAGACTTCTTGCCTCTATTACCATACCTGTTTACCTCTTCCTTAAATGAATTTGGTCACATGAGCCTCCTAAGGTGGTCTGAGCCTGAGGACTCTGCGTTTGCAACATTTTAAGTGAATATCCTAAGTGGAACTGACTTAAATTGATATTCAATGGAAGAAGTTAATCATTAATGATATTCCTACATCTAAAATCGAACACAGGTTGATAGGATCCCTACTGCAATAAGCTTATGCCATCATGAGATGGCAAACAGGGCTATAAGTGGGTGTAAACATAAGTTAAAAGAGCAAAGTCAATTATATGGTTTAGCTTATGTACCTACTGGGGCAAAACTGAAACGCTTTTCCTGCTGTCTGGCCTGTTCTATGGAGATGAACATCTTCATCCCCCATATAAAACACTCTCTTGACACAACATATATATATAATGGGGTCCTAAACACAAAAGAGGATCAGCTGAACACATAGTCCCCCTTCCCTGTATTCCTGCAGGTTAAGAAACAGACTAAAATCCTGATGAACTACTCCCATAATCAAAGAGCAAATATTTTCCCAATATCTCCCCCCGCCATCTCCCACAAGTGACATGTGCTCTCTGTCACAGACAGGATAAAATTAGTGGGCTGGATGCCAAGTGCATGCAGCAAGATAAAGAATTAGCTCAGGCACAGCCAGCACTTGAATCTCTAAAGGTGTTTAAATTGAAACAGTATGTGGCAGGAATCACATTTTCTGAACAGTATTTAAAAAAACCCAAAAGAACAACAAACCCAAGCAAACCAAAACCCAAAGCAAACACATGTATGCTTGATTTTTATCTTGCTGCCCCTCAAAAACTGCCATAAAAATGTAGTCTTCCCCCACCAAGCCATTTTATATGGAACAAAACACAGTACAAATGAACTCCTGCTTCCTGTTTGTACCCAAATACTGATATGACATTGCTGCTGGAAAGAAACAGTCCCATTCATCTTTTACATTAAACTGATTAATTGTTTTTCCATTTGTATTCTTTGTGATGTTCCTACAAACACTCCACAAATTATCTAGCCCTTAGAAAGCCAGAAGTTGTTTGGCTCCCCCCCCTCCCTTTAAACTTGAATGCAGCTTGAGAGACTTAAGATCTCACATTAGTTTTAACTGCTTCACTGTAGACCTGCTGGCACCATTGACAAAAAGGGAGGGCTCCGACACACCACCAAGATGCGCTCGTTTCAGTGGCCAACAAAGAGCCAAAGGCGACCCCTATTATTAGTGCTATTGAGTCTAGATTTACCATATTATTAATCATTAAAGTCTGGCTCAAAATTCAGACTGGCTTGTACTTACTCCATGGGTCAGGGAGCTTTACCAGAGCTCATTAACTGCGCTGGGCTACTCATTTACTCTTTCTGCAACAACTATTTTCCTAATGCATGAGGGGAAAAATGAAATACAGGTGATTTTTCTGTTTGAGGGGTGTTTACTGCTTGATCTCAACAAATAGAAGCAGCAGGAGTATTTTGCTTGTCAAGAGGACAGTAATTCTTCAAATCCCTCTAAAGAGATAATGAGTGGCAGCGTAATGCTTTTGATCTGTCATAATTATGAAATAAAAGAGAACGGATGCAAAGCTCGTGTGCCACAGGAAGGTCACTCGCTTTTAAACATCCAGGATTCCCTCTGTGGCTAATCCCAGCATGTCCCAAACGTGGGCTATTTTTAGGCACAATAGAGGGTCCGTTATACATCCTGTCCCTTTAAAATGAGTGCCTTACTGGTGATTCTCCTGTAGGGCAGCTAATAAGTAGGTAGGAAAATGATGTCTCTGTGCTCTTGCCTTGCATGCTATTGCAAGGAAGGACAGCAGGAACGTCTCCTCTCTGGCGTCAAACAGTCCCCCTGCAGCATACATGCAATTTAAATTATTACAAGGCAATGTTACAAGTATGAACCCTGGCACAAAATAAAGTAATTACATTTAATTAGGCAGCCAAAAAAGTGATGGCCTGAGACTCCACTGCCTTAGATGTAGCCTTTTGTTGACTTAACACAGGACAGGTAATGAATGAAACTTCAAAGTGTAAGCAACTAAATTGCTACTTAATTAGTGGAGCCCTAGTCAAAAACACAGCAAAACAAAAAAACCCAAACCCTCAATTTTCTTTTGTCAAAGGAATTCAGACAAAGATCCCATCTCAGAAAGGCCCTGAAATTAAGGATTATTCTATTAAGTATGAGTTTGTGTTCAAAAAGGAGTTTCTGTTTTTGTTAATGCAGAGCTCCTGAAAGGTGACAGATTGGCAGTCCTGGAGCCTGACGCTGCCCAAAAGGGAACTCGGTGCAGACAAGTGATACCTCACAAATCTCACTTGCCTGCTAAAAGCACCAAGGACAGATATTTAATGCTCTGAGTACTCTGATCTGCTGGTTCACCTGCACTAAGCAACTTACCACTGCCAGACCGTTTTCAGAAGTCAGAAATAGGAAACTAGGTATTGTAACACTAGATTTTTATGTACAGCATCTCTCAGTTCTGCTATTTCATAGCCAGGATTGCATAGTTTGGCAGAGCTCTTATGCATCCATGAGCATCCTGCTGCTTTATCATACAATTAAAGGTGAAAACCAGTGGGTCTGAATAGCATGATAGATGCTACTCTGTCACCTCTGGGCCAGTATTTCATTCTAATTTCAGAGACAAAACCAAGTTATTTATTGTTCTCATCCCATTCCTCACACACTTACATCAGACTATAAGGCTGAACCCCCGAGAGGTGCTTAGGATGGATTGTCAGGAGCCACAGCAGCCGATGGAACATTTATTTCATCTGTCTGCCTACAATCATGTATTTACTGGTGAGAACAGCTGGAAGGGAAAACAATATCGATTATAAAGATTTCTACCTGGCTCAGGTTTTCCCTCAGTCCTCTCCAGTACAACAGACCCTTCAGCCCCTGACAGTTCTGCCCCTTCTTAACTCCACTTCCCACCCCCACTTGCTGTCTCTCACACCTTGTTCTTTTAATTTCTCCCCTCACTCTTATCATTCCCTCCTGCTTGTTGTTCATCTCTCTAAAGCCAGTCGTTTCATCCCCATCTGATACGCTGCATCGCACTCTCCACTTTGTGGCTGAGGCTAGAAGTACCACAGGAAAACGTATGGGGGATGATCAAAATATACAACTACATCCTCTTAAATCCTTTATTCCAGGTGTTTCAGAGGACTAAAATAGTATTTTATATTTTTTTTGGAGGAGGGGAGCTGTGTTGTTATGTCCTGTCCTGTCCATCCTCCCCCTCAAACAACAAAAACTACAAACAAACAAAAAAGGCAAAGTTTTGCTAGAGGACTTCTCATTATGTGTCTGATTCCATATCTCAAAATTCTGGCAGCTGTCAGTTCTGGAGTAGTAGCTCCATTTTCAGGAACTATTAAACACCAGCTTGTCCCAGTAGTATCCCAGATATTGTTTTTATTTTGTGGGGCATGAGAAGACTGGTCTGATGTACTAAAACTATTCACTCTTTAAGCTAGGCTTTACGTGATTCCAGTTTCATGGAATCATGGAACTCTCAAGAGCTGGAAAGGACGTCTAGAGATCATCTAGTCCAACTCCCCTGCCACAGCGGGTTGCCCAGAGCACATCACTCAGGAGCATCCAGGCAGGGCTTGAAGATCTCCAGAGAAGGGGACTCCACACCCTCCCTGGGCAGCC
>JAOQGM010000002.1:1290655-1305276 GCA_027564225.1 Gallinago stenura
TTGGTTGAACTTCATGCGATTTGCACGAGCCCACCTCTCCAGCCTGTCCAGGTCCCTCTGGATGGCATCCCTTCCCTGCAGAGTGCCAACTGCACCACCGAGTTTGGTATCATCAACAAACTTGCTGAGAGCACAAGAATTAGATGTAAAACATCAAGCTCTGGATCTACTCAGGACAGGAAGCTTTACCCACTAGTCTTCATAGATATGCTAGCTTTATGTCCACACTCCAGAAATAGTCTCAGCATGTACTAATTTGGATATAAACCTCAATGCAGTCCAAATCACGGTTTACATCACACTGCTTTGGACAAGAACTGTATTCTATTCTTTCTGCTTACCTTTTTCTCAGACTTTACATTTACCAGGTGACTTTAAGCCTAAGGTTTATTGAAGATGTCAAAATTCCACACAATAGAAATGTATAGCACAAGTGCTAGTACAAGAAAGGCTCCTAAGGGACAGTATTTTCACAAGAAGCAACAACCAAAGGTTTAGGAAAGCATCGTTCCTTCATAGTAAAAAGTTGCTTACGTGCATCTTACAGAGCTGATACACGAGACCATGAGTCTGCACATGATATTCCCAACTCCACACCAAGAAATTTTACAGTTGCATTCAAATCCCTGTCAAAATCCAATTCTCATTGCAGAATTTATTTTTTCTTAAAAGCTAATAGACTGCTTAGGTTATCCTGGTATCCAGGTCTGACTGCACAAAATCCCCAAAATTTCCAAAATAAAGAATGCAATTACAGTAGCAGCCGTTACTTGTAATAATTTTCATGATGTTGTGGGTTAACTGACATTTCCAAGGCATGTCCTCTGGGAGCCCTGCCTTTTCTGACCTTGCTAATTCCAGTTTAAAACCCTTGGATCCGCTGCTGAATTTGAGTGCTGCTGGCCTTGATTCCTGGCCGAATCTCCAGACTCCAGAACAGTCTCCAGGCTTCTACTTCACAGTGGGAGTTTTTTGTTTGTTTTTAAGGGCCAGAAGTTACCAGCATACCAGTTTGCCTACACAACAGACAAATCATAGAATTCCAGTCTGGAAGGGACCTTAACTTCAATCTTCCAATCTTCCTTGGCAAAAGCACGGTCTAGACAAGATGGCCCAGCACCCTGTCCAGCTGAGTCTTAAAAGTGTCCAATGTTGGAGAATCCACAGCTTCCTGGAGAGATTATTCCAATGGCTGATTGTTCTCATCTTAAAAAAAATTCCCCTTGCGTCCAATTGGAATCTCCCCAGGAGTAACTTGTACCCATTACTCCTTGTCTTTTCCATGTGACTCCTTGTAAAAAGGGAATCTCCACCATCTTTGTTGTCTTGACAAGCACAGTATTTGGGCTGTAATAAAGAAATAAGAGCTCACAGAAAGCATTTCTAGTGACATCACCAAAGAAGGCAATGTGAATTACATCACACTACTATCTCTTTTGTAGAGGGATATTATGCCTAGCAAGCAATTCCACACAAAGCCTGTGTTTTTACCTAGTACAGTGTGAGTACATAGAATAACAACAGCACTCAGATTGCTGCTTTATGTTGCATTCAATATATGCAATAACAGGGAACCCTTGAAATACCTGTTTACAGAGAACTGCAACACCTGAAAACACGGCCTTTCCTATTCTTTTGGATCTTTATAGAATTGAAATTTTGTGACCCCCCACAGCTGTAGTTTCACCACACTAAGTCTCAGTATAAAAACGTACAACATGCAGTCCTTTGGACCTTCCAGTAGATTCCAGTTGAGGGATGGAAACAGCTTTTACAAACTAGCCCCAAGCCAGAAACTACTGTCAGCTCTAAGGGAAAGCAAACCTCATGGTTTGATAACACATTGTGCTGTCCAATAACAGAAGCACAACATAAAGTACAATTACTTAAACCTAAATGTAAGTCTCTTATTAAGCACACTCACCTCATGTATGGGCTTTCTGCCATGTTTAAGGGTCTGAACCACAGTATAGAAAGTGTGTCTGATCTTGTATCTTGAACTCTTGCCATGCCCTCTTCATAACCTATAGATTCAGCTTTGCAGCAGCACCTGATCTGGACTCAGCACTGACGCCATTATCATGCAAGTAGTTGTCAATCAATAATCTGCACATTTTTATGTCTACTCATGTAACTTTTAAAACATATCAAGACCTCTACTTGTAGCTTGATTCTGATTTCACTCAGATTTAGACAATATTCCAAACATAACACTTTTACAACAGGCAGAAATGTCCAAAAGAACTTATCCTTAAATTGAGCTTCAGAACAAAACCACTACCACCAAAAAAATCTGCTGCTTCCTTATACACACACACACTTTCAATAGATGCCCTTCTACATCAGCATCCAACCACCTGCACATCAATGCTCCTGCTACCATCCTCCAGTGCAACTTTTCCCCCTGCATCTTCAAATGAGATGAAATTGCAGCACCAACAACTCCAGAAACAAAACCTCACACTACCTGAACTTCATGAATGAGACGAATCAAAATCAGTAGGATTTCTGGCTGCTGACAACTCACACTCTGAAGTCTTCCCCATAGAAGTTTGTGACTGCCCCAAGCACTAGGCTGCAGCCTCAGTGCCCTGCAGTTACGCCTGAAGTCACTGGTGGTCAATAGTTACATCACAGAGAGACAAACCTCTAGACTGTGGAGGGACATCAGTGTATGTCCCCAACCCTCCTTGCAAACAACAGCAGAGCAGCCAAATTCTTTGTACTTTTAGACACAGATAGACCCACTTTTTATTTGTTTTGTGCATGTTAATGCAGACTAAGAACTGATGTTCACTGGGACCAAGCAATGCCAAAAATCTGCATGTGTATAGGAACCTGTACAATACTAAGGCATGTAGGATGGGACAATCAACAAAATAAGTTTTACTCAGTTATTTTTCAGGTGGTTCTCCCCTCCATTTCCCTGCAAATTCAAGCATTTCTAGACTTCCCTCAATCAACAACTCTTCGTCTGTTAAGCTGAAGCTGCAGGAACATGCCTGGAGATGCCAACATATGGCTCCCTCACCTTGTAAGCAATTTGGAAATTGTGAAGACATCCAAAAGATTGGCATCTGGAAACAAAATGACCCATCCATATTGACTATCACTGAAGGTGGGTGAACACGAGTGAACAGCGTGCCACTTACGTAAGCAACCAGCAGCATAAAACTGAGTGTTTTGCAAATAAATTTCTGTATTCCCTTCCCTAGCCAAGACTTCCTACCAACTGGCTGAATCTATTACCTTATTTAAATAATGTGGCTGGCCTCAGGATAAGCTAAGCTCAGAAATATGACTCACCTGTGCAGAGGTAGGAGACTCTGCAGGTAATGTGAAATTTACAAATTAACTCACCCTCCAGTACGTAGGAACAGAAGCAAAAACCAAAAAGAAACAGCACTGGAGGTTAAATGTGCCACTCCATAAACTCCTGTCCAGCCAGACACAACCTCTAAGACTGCATTGCCTGTTATTATCTCAACTTTTTATAGTTTTAGCCACACAGAGCGGCGCTCTGGGGAAACAAGACCGTTACAGCTGAGTTACCTGTCTAAGAAGTGAGGGAAGCCATCACCTAGGCCTCTCCGAAGCCAGAGTGAGGGCACCAGGCCTCGCACGCCGCTCCGACAGCTCCCTCAGCAGGCCGAGCTTTCCCCAAACAGTGCCCGTGACCCCAGCCGCCTACCCCGGCCACCACCGGCCGCTGTTCATGCCCTGGCACGGCCCAGCCACACGCTTCTCCTCGACGCCCTCCGCCGGCACCAGGCCCGGGGGCGGCCAAACCCGGCCTGGCCTCGCCGCTCTCCTCAGGGCGGCCCCGCGCGCGCGCTCCAACGGTTGCCCGCCGTTGCCCGGCAACCGCTCGCGCGCCTCGCCCTCAGCCGCCTAACGGTCCGTTCCGCGCTCCCCCCCCTCCGCCTCACAGCTGTCGCGACAATCGCCATGTTTGTCGCCGCGCTCGGGCCACAGCAACGGTGGAAGGCGCGGCTCCAAGGACAGCGGTCGAGGACTCGTGGCTCTGCCGAGGGACGCGGTGAGAGGGGAGGAAAGGTTGGGCTTTCTCGCCCCAAAGGTTGGCTGCGCTGGGCCCGCCCCATTTTGGGGACAGAGCTGAGGTAAAGGGGCGTAAGAGATGCGCTCGGCTTACCTTTAAGGCTAAAGAGGTGTTAAAGCTGCCAGCCGGCACCAAAACCCAGCAGTTTGTGAGGAAAACACTCTGGGAAAAAATAAAAGAGTATTATCACTCTCAAAATATGCCAGCTCTGGCACCGAAACAGCCTCCAAAAGCATGTGCTTCAGAGAAAAAAGTGTGAGAAAAACTCCCAGTGGCCATTCGGCTACGCAACAGCCGTGCCTTTGCCCAGCCACTTCTTGTGAGACAAAAGGTGAGATGAAGCAAAAAGAACAGAGACAACATAACGGGAAGGAAAAGAAGCAGAAAGAGCTTTTAAAAAGTTATTTTTCTCTTCAAGCCAAGTTTTACGGTCTCAGTAGCCCTTCATGACACGCCCCCAGGCTGCACCCATTAGTGCAAACCATTTTCACCTGCTCTGGCACCAGAAACGGATTAAAATCTCTGCCGATGGGGGTGAGGGAGGTTTGCTGAAGTGTCTACTTGTTTTTCCAAACACTTTTCTACTCACCTTCACATTGCTAGGGTTTTCTGTCATGCTAGTTGCGCCTCTGTTTTTCACTGGTGCTTACAGACCTAAGTGACAGGGCTGTGGAGGTTTTACTCCTACTGCCTTCTTAATCTTCACTCTGCCTTTGTAACAGATCTATTCTAGTTCCCTGACACAGAAACAAGCTATCGCTCATGCCAGTTTAACAGCATTTGGGACACTCGAATATAGGCTATTCTGCAAAATCTTAATTGGATCTGGTTTCACTAAATCTTGCACAAAATGTACTCCTTTTGGAAAGTCTGAGTTTATTGAATAACACTCCTGCAAGCTATTTAGCTTTTGCTAAACCCTTTCTTCCCCTGATGCTGAGATCATTGTGCTTTATAAATGATCAATTCTATCTGAGAGATGGCAAATTTACCTCATTTCTTATTTCAATAACTTCACGGGAGAATTGATGGAGTGACTGTCTTCTGGGAAGAAAAAGCAATTCTGGTTTGATTACGCTAGTTCCTTCAAAACGTATTTTCAATGGTAATTTAGTAGTTGGGTCGTATTATTAATACCTCTTATTCCATTTTTTAAGTGGTATAAAGTATAATAGAATCCCTCAACTTATTGTAGGATTAGCTGCAATTTCAAAATAACCAAATCATTCATTATATAAATTAGCACCAAAACTGAGAAGAGCCAGAGAAATAACCACCTATATGAAATACAGCTGACCATTGAATATCTTTGATGATTCCCTATAATATTACTTCAAATTTTGCCTCATCCATTCCTTGCAAATAAAACTAGTGTGCTGCCAACCTGCACATCTGGTGATAAAAGGTGAATTCAGGACAGTTATCCTCAAAGCCAGTTATGAAAAAACTTCAGACACCAGATTTCAAGACCACAATGAATAAAATCAAACCCATGGTTTAATGCCACAACAGAGGCCCCGAAAAGGGGAAAAAACACTTTTAATCTTCTCCCTCATACTGAAGATATGGGGTGGCTTCCAAATGGTAACAGCTGCCTTGCAGTGCCTTAGATTATCTGGAGTTAACTCTTTTAAATGACTTTTTAAATGATTCAGATCAGCCCCTTTATAATCAAGCCACATGAAGGGTGTGTTATTGACATGTAAATAAGCATAAAGAGGCATTAGCCCAGGATTAAATAATATTATTGCATCTTAAAGCTGTGAATTTAATTCTGGCTGTAGGAGGGGGGAACTACCTCTCTGGGAACCTGTAACCACCCTCGAGAGACCTAAAACATTGCACTTGATCAAGCGCTGATCACATTTACAGCACTGATAAGGAGCTGCAGTTATCAGCGAGCAGTTGTCACATTTTGCCTAAGATCAAGTCTTATTCTCACCTTTGTGAAACTCCTGAGAAAAGGATGCCTCTGTGTGAATGAGTAAGCCTGAGACTATTTTCCCAGCAGGAAGAGCAGCATGTGCAGTGAATGCTGTCATGCAAGAATGTGCTGCACCACCACGCGCTTTGAGGTTGGAACGTTTACACAACTCACATCCCGGACATCTAGCTGACTTCAGTTGACAGTGAAGCAGGTTCTCCTGAGCAAAACCCCATAGTAGTTGTCCTACAGACCCCGGCTGACAAGTCAGATCCTGCTGTTTCTTTCTAGTGCAATGTGCCCCGTGGGTTAGAATGACTGGCTGGAAGCTCCCCCTTACCTGCCCTGGTATTCCTGTGCACTCCAGGGTTTCTTCTCTGCTCCTCATCCACAGGAGGTATCTTCTCCTTTATGCTTTGCCTAGTTAGGATCCCCTCTTTGGTCTCCAGTCCTGGTTTTTCCTATATGTATGCTGTCCTGAAAACAGCACCAAACAATTTAGCATCAGTATTCCTAACTCTGTATGCTTTTTACCACAAATGTACACATTAATCAGTATAATTACAGTGCAGTACAGTTATACTGATTAATGTGTACATTGTGGTAAAAAGTATGCTGAGGCTCCATATTAGAAAATGTTTGTTTCAGTGCTGCTCATAATGTTGTTGGGACTAGAGTTAATGAGATAATAACAATGTGTTAGACTGTCACTGTTCGTTACAAAACAAAAAGTAAACATCAGCCTTGTGAGCAGACACACAAAAAAATACATGCCAGTATCACTGCAACCTTGAAGCATCCCGAACAGGCTATTAACAGCCTACGATCTACAGTTACTGGCGTTGGCGATGCTTTTCTTTTTCTGTGTCTACATGAGTATCTAAAGGAGCTTTAGGGGAGATCTGCCCAACTCCCCTCTGACAGTTGAAGGGCAGAACAGATGAGAGAAGGCAAAACGGTGAGAGAAGCTCACCAAGGCTGGCTTCACTCACTAACATCAGAGTCTGGCTCCTGTTTGAACTATGCTGTTCGCTTTCCTAAACGGTCTAGTCTCAATTTAATAGCACATGATATTCTCTTTCCTGTGACTTTAATTAAGTGCTGCAAATGATTTTGCAGCCATACTGCTGAAAGTTAATTTTAATGATTAAAGTTTTGACCCCATCAGAATAGATTTCATATTTGCTTCGCAAGAATTATTTTTCACAAAATGCCCTTGGTTGAGTATTAATTATGTTGTCTTAAATCTTTCACTGATTGCATCCAGCCATATCTTTCATATTCAGCCTCAGATTCATTGTCAAGCCAACCAGCCTGTATTGGTCTGTTCACCTTTTTATATACTAATTGTTCTTTACTCCTCCAAAACTCCAGCATGATAAAACTTAACAGAACTCAGTTTTAGTGATTTAAAGGTTTCCTTTAAATTTGCAGGGAACTTTATAACCCTATTAAATCTGTCACTTCTTTAAAATATTTTTTCCAAATAATACCAATATCTATCTCCCAGAAATCTATTTATTGATAAATTTTTCCATGTAAAAAATGAATGGATAAATTTATAAGTACATAAAGAGTCTATGTAAACAGGGAAAACTAAAAATATCCAGCATCCTGGCTAATAACAGTACCATAGCCAAGAGGCAAGAACAGGTCAGATTAGATGGTAAACATTTACATTGTAAACATGATTCTGTTTGTATAGCTCACAGTTCTATATATAACCTTTTGAATTCCCACATTAAGTGTAAGAAATGCCCTGAAGTAAGAAAATACAGTATAATTTATTGCAGCAGAGAGTCTGTTTGGAAGATTTGGGGCTGGTATCTAATTTCTTTAAGTCAATAGAAAAAGTTTCACTGACTAAACACTGTGAAGATCTTGAAAAAAATACCAAGATTTAGAAGTAAAGCCTACTTACCTTTTCTGAGACCTTATATTTCCACAACAGATGTCTAATTTCAAATAAAGTTTAAAGAAAAAATCTTTAGATATGGGCAGATAGGCAGCGTACAATGTCACTCTGGTTTTTGCTGTGGTGAAAGGAAAGCTGGCAGCATAACACAGGATGCTCATTACTCTAAGGAAAAGTAAATTCCATGAACGCAGAAGGAACTCATTCCTGAAAAGTGTCTTTTTAAGATATACAGCAGTGTGAGGCCTCCTTGCGTGTACTTGCTTACCTTTGCACAAGGCAGCTTGGCTCAGCAGCAGAGCTCCACTGAGCTGGGTCCTCATGGGCAGAGAGCAGAGCTGCATGCACTGGAGCCAGACCAGCAGACACATTTTGCCCTTAATGAGGAAATAAACCCCTGAGCTTGGTATCTAGGTCTTAAAATTGCCAAGCTTTTCCAGCTTTTCTTGCAAAAGGTCATTGCCATCTTACACAACTGCTAGGGAAGATCCGTTCAGGGTTTGGATGGCAGACAGGGCAACGAACCGAGAGAGGACGTGTGTTCTGCAGTTGGTACCTACAGTGAACCTTCACGTTATACTGAGGTTATGCAGGGTAAGCTGTTTGGCTCACAAAAGCTGGGTCTCTGTAGCCCACCAGGAGAAACAACCAGAGAGCAGTGAGCACTGGCACGTGCCAGGATCCACTTGGGCAAGTAGAAACAGCCCACCCTCCTGTACAGATGTGTTTTGGGCTTGCATAGGTGACTTTGGCCTTTTAAACTGAGGCCACCTGTAGAAAGGGAGATTCCCTTATTGCTTTTGCAAGGCACCGACTCTGTGGTATCCCTTCTCTCACTTCCAGCACTCAGCAATGTGTTGTGGCAGAACTGGCCAAGAGAGGCTTTCCCAGTACATACCAGCTGATAGCTCCAGCTGTAAGTGGTACAGCACATGGTACTGGAAAAGCCAAGGGATCATAGGGAGAATGTGCTCAAAAATGTCTCCAGGATAAAACCTGAGAGAAGCACGAGTCTTCTGTGCTTGGCTGACCTGGGGAGATGGAAAACATTTTTAAGTTTTACCTAAATCCAGACTGTGAGGTAATAAATACAGATATTTGTGCACATCTATATATAAACAAGTATAAATATATACCTGCATATTTACCTATGTATATGTGTACAAAAACATTTGAGCAGATTAATATTTCGATCCTTTTTTTTCACTGAAAGCAACACATTGCAAAGTACACAACATTTCCAAGTAAATTTCACTTCTGTGGCATTGCTGCCCTTAGGATTCAACTATGCAAATGATCTGTAGATTTCCAACAAATAAAAGGCTTTCTTCCCTCCCCCCTCCTAACGTATTAATTTCTGGATTTACAGCTACATGATTGAATTAAGAAAGAAAAAGAAAGTCGAAGCAGGACAGAAAGCACACATCCAAGACAAGACTTGAAGGAGAATAGTGGAAAAAATGTGCTGAAAGGAAATTATATTGTAATTTTGTTCGTCCATGGGCAGTATTAGCCATCAGTATGCAGTTTTTAAGGTATGGCTTTCCTTCATTTCTCTGACATCATGATGTTCAAAATGTAACCAGTCTTGAAAAATAGTATCTGTGCTGTCCTAATACACACATTTCACCTACAGTTACACCTTTTATGTATATCACTGTCACCTTATTTTATCGACCTTGATTTCCCTAACCAATATAATATTCTTTTTTCGATAAGAGGATTTGATGTCTCTCAAATAACTCAGTGCCTCTGCAGAACTTTGTGCCCGGGTCTGTTTTCCTTCTGGGTGGACATCAGTGCCATCTGGTGTGACAATGCTGTGACTGCACTATTTTCGGTACAGAAAAAAGGAGAGGAAGATGAGTTCGTTACACTGTAAGTCAGTAAAGATGCTGACAGCATAGACTGAAAATACAGTATTGAAACATGAGATTTAAAACAACAACGAAGCTGAACTGAACTGTGTAGCAGCAGTTATCAGAGAACCATTTCAAAGGAAGGTAGTTGAAACAACTGATTTTGCAATCAGCAAAGACAACAGCATTTAACTATGTGAATGACTTATCATACTTTGCACCTGCTACATTCAGCCTCTAATTCAAAATCCTTTTTTTTTTTTTCTTCAGTTTACGCCAGCTAGGTAAAAAAAATACGTTAAAAAAAAAACCAACTCAAAAAATCAGACAAGCATTTGAAAAGATGCAATGGTTCACTTAAAATGAAAAGGATAAAAGGAAAGTGTACATTCTTTAAAGGCAATTAATCCTCCAGGAAAGAATTGAAGTATAATGCAACACATCACCTTTTTATAAAGTACAGACTTTACAATACAAAGTTAAATGATTATTTGAAGGAAAAGCCAGATTTTGGAGCATCAGTTCTCAAGATTGTTTCTCAAAAGCATCTATAATAGTACTACATTATGGAAAGAAAAAATCCAGATGTATTTATCCCATTCTCCAACTTTTGGCTGGGTTTCATTTCAGCTAACCTGTGTATCAGTCAGTCCTTCTTACTGGCCAGAGAAGGCAGAGCCTCTTTCCAGCTTGCAGTAGGCAGCGGTATCAATCAGGAAGCTCATTAGACACTTCATTTTGCCCTTATTGTGCCAAACACAGATGTGCCACAGGATCACCCCCAGTTTCTGGAGGGTCTGCAGGCTCTGAGAGTAGGCAGAGCTAACGCATGACTGTCTACACCTGACTGTGGCTCTGCACTGGGGAGGCCACAACTGGAATACTGCATCCAGGTCTGGGCTCCCCAGTTCCAGAGGGACAGGGAACTGCTGGAAAGAGTCCAGTGAAGGGCAACAAAGATGATGGAGGGATTGGAGCATCTCCCTTATGAAGAAAGGCTGAGAGAGCTGGGACTCTTTAGCTTGGAGAAGAGAAGGCTGAGGGGAGACCTTATCAATACTTCTACGTGTCTAAAGGGTGGGTTGAAGGATGATGGAGCCAGACTCTTCTCAGTGGTTGCCAGTGAGAGGACGAGGGGCAACGGGCACAAGTTGGAACGGAGGAGGTTCCACTCAAATAGGAGAAAAAACTTCTTCCCAATGAGGGTGGCAGAGCCCTGGCAGAGGCTGCCCAGGGAGGGTGTGGAGTCCCCTTCTCTGGAGATTTTCAAGCCCCCCCTGGATGCCGTCCTGAGTAACATGTCCTAACATGCTCTAGGCAAAAGCTCCCACTTCAGCAGGAGAGTTGGACTATATGATCTCTATGGTCCCTTCCAATTCTAAAAAATTCAGTGAAATTCAGTGAAATTCAGTGAAAGTGCATGAGGTAAGACTGGTTTGATTTCCTGTGCACTGGTACATACTTGTCAGAAGGAAGTGGTGCCATAGTGACTCCACCACGACGCACATGAGCAATTGCAGCTGATCAGATAACTTCAGTTTTGAAGCTGAATCTTTGGCTTTGCAGCCCACCCATTTCTTTTAACACGAGGTTTATCGATTTGGCTGGTCCTCGAAAATTATTTTAAGTGGGGACATACATTTTTGGGTTTATGTTTGAATGAAACTTTCCTTTGCTGCACAAAGTTGTGCATCCTTTGCTGATGTCTGTTAGGAAAGCATTAGCTTTAGGAAGAATTGTCAGGGATGTATATATTGAGTTATATCTGGAGCTATAGATACCATTACTGAAAGGCTTTATTTGTTATATTAGTTATTTTTAGCTTTTATTCATATCTTGGTCTTTTTATTTGCTGCAAGTTTGTGTGCTGGTGTATAAGCCTGGTGAATGACAGCATTTGTATAAATGTACACTGTGTGCCCATCAAGTGCCTCTCTCAGGAACAGTGTTTTTCTGTCACCGTCTGCCAGATGAGGTTCCTGCGCTGATAGCTGTGAATTTATTTGCACAACTACAGCATGCCCTGAAGACCAGCTAACTGGATCCAGGATGCCTCTGACCTTCCTGTAAAGGCCATGCACGGTGGCTCAGGATGATGTCTGCTTGCAGCACTGGCTTTGTCTTAAATTAGAGTGACCACAGTGAGTTGTTACATCGGTGGGCTCTCAAAACTCAGCTGACAATGCAAGGCAAAAAATAGGAGAAGTTGTCTTTCAAAGGTATGAGTCTCACGCCTAAACACAGGAAGGAAATTTCCCACCTATTCGTGTTCAGTTCCTGCTGCATTGCTAAGGCTTGCTAGAAATAAAATGCAACTTTGCTATAGCTTAAAAGTAAATAAATAAGTAAAAGCTAGATAAATAAATAACTTAAAAACCTGAATCTAAAAATAAGTTCACAACTTAGTCCATTTACAAAGCATGTGATATTAAATAACTGTCCCTACACCTCACATGCGTGAGCTGAAGCCTAGGGGACAATCTGCAACTGCCTGAAAAGTAATTTGTTTTGAGCTGTCCCATATTGAGTGGCTTCTCTTGAGATATATTTTTATTCAAATAGCACCAGCAAAGGGAATGCATTTCAGAAATCAGGTCATGTTACAACGTGACCCAAAGGACGGCGATGGCCCAGAGGAATGAGGTGGAGAAACAGGCAGCAGCTGTTGAGTTGTAAGAGCCCAACTCATAATATTGCTTTTCTTACAGCCCGTGAAGTGGGGATACGCTGTGTTGAAGGCAGCTGAGGGACCATAGCATGGATAGATCTGAATCTTTTCTACTGTAACTGAAGTGTTGTGGCAGTTGTGATATGAACTTGAAAAAGGGGAGTCATGGGCATAGCATTAGCGACAATGTGCAACATACATCTTTCTTTCAGTGTGTAACATAGTGTATACATTTCTTCCATTATTATGGTCAAAGTCCTAGTACTCCTGGGAAGTGAGAAATATAACTCACTGGGATATATTGTAGAGATTGGGATCTTCTACAGAAAAAAAGCAAGCAAAGCTTCTGGAAATGACTGTGTATACATGCAACAATTTTTGCAAGGCTCTGGATAGGATAAGTTTTATGCTCTGATCTCCCACTGGACTAGACTGGAGACTCAAGGGTTAAGTAAGTGCAAGCAACTAAAATATGTCTGAGCGTACAGCTGCAGATCTCATAAAGCTTTTGTGGATGCCTGTGTCAGTCCCAAGTGGATTGCTTTGACACATCATGGACATACTAGTTTGCATCATTTTTATATGCTGACTTTGCAAAAGAAAAGGTTGCTTTATTTATTTGTACATCATTGTTATGTTTATAAAATGACCCTTTAGCTTTCTAGTAAAAAATGAAAAACTTGTTAAACTTATGGCAGGAAAGAGGAAATGAGAGGAACAGTCCCAGAGCAATGGAAAAACAAGAGCAGGACACTGCTTGTTTTTAATAAACCCACTCATTTGACCATCTGACCACTCCTTTTATGGAGAAAAATGAGTTTTTTCCCATGACTGCTTTTGTGACTGTTCAAAAATAGTCTTCAATTTTGTCTTGTAAGTTGCTTATAAATATCTGTTTCAGAACACAAATCTTTACCAAAAAATCCTCCCAGAAGAAGTGTTACAACCACTAGCGTGTTTTTGTCTTTTCTCCTACCATTGTGTTAATGTTAATCTCATTATTAAAAAAAAACCCCACTACAACATTTTTTCTAAATATAAATCCAGCAGCGGAAACCCTAGAGGTTGCTTGAGCTGGTTGTTGCATAGATCTAGTGCTCTCTAAGATTTGCAGTAGTGCTTTCCTACTGTCCTGTGGTGACATCTTCTGGGCTCTACTCAGAGTGCACAAAACCACATCCAGTGACACTGGTGGAGGACAGCCCAGAAACCCTTCAAATTCTGTGCTTTGAGAAATTTCTAAATGGCACAAAAATAAATCTCTCTTCTGTTTTCCCACAAGAATTATTATCCTAAGAGGTTTCTTGGCTGGCCAAAACCCCACCCAAAAAAATCCCCACCCTATTCCTAAGAACTGTCTCACTTTACTGTTTTTACTTTGTATCACTATAAACTATAGCAAAAGAGGGCTCAGAAATAGGGTCTAGGGTATGTCACCCCTCAGCATCCCAGTACAATGCCTTTTGAACCTTGCTATTTTGTCTAAAGGTTACTTCAACTTCCAAAACAGGCTAGATCCCCAAATAAAGCTACCTGTTTTTCAGGGAGAACAGGAATGCCCTGGCTATGCATTTTTAGAAGAATCTAAGACAATTAGCTCGAGGCTTTGGTCTGCACAGCTCTTTCAGAAACTATGGAGGTCTTCTACTCCCAATGCCTTCACAGCATACCTGAGAGGTGGTCTGACCAAGAGCTTAATGCCCTCAGTACGGTGGTTTGAGCCAAGGGCTTATTTGGTCCTCACACCAACATGGCTTACAGCTGATTATTGAACAACGGCCCCTCAGAAGGAACAGATTTTTTCTAAGACACAGAAGCATCCTACTTGGGAAGGCAGCTAGACACCTGGGCCTCCATGGGGCTCAGCCTCTGGCCATGTGCCCAAAGACAAAGCTTTCTGCCTGTATAAAGCAGTACTTAGGAACCTTGCCAAAAGCCAAGGAAGCTGCTTACTGAGAATACCTGCCTCCGGGGTCCAGCAGTTGCAGAGTAGGAGGTTTTGCAATATCATTTCATGGAATCATGGAATTGTCAGAGTTGGAAGGGACTCTAGAGATCATCTAGTCCAACTCCCCTGCCAAAGCAGGGTTGCCCAGAGCACATCACTCAGGGCTCTACCCAGGCAGGGCTTGAAGATCTCCAGAGAAGGGGACTCCACACCCTCCCTGGGCAGCCTCTGCCAGGGCTCTGCCACC
>JAOQGM010000002.1:1328443-1350180 GCA_027564225.1 Gallinago stenura
ATCCCTCCAGGGATGGGGCCTCAACCCCTTCCCTGGGCAGCCCAGGCCAAGGCTTCACAGCCCTTTCCCTCTCAACACTTTTCCTACTCTCCAACCTGAACCTCCCCTGGGGCAACTTGAGCCTTGGTTTAGGGGGGTTCACTTCTCATAGAAATGCATCTCCACAGCCCATCATGAGTGTGACTTTGCTCAGCTGCTGATGGGCATTAGCTCTCTTGACCGTCCTTTCCTCCTGGCTCCAGTGGGCGAGTAGAGCACCTTTGAGACCCCAGCACTGCTGTGAGGTGTGCCTGGCTGCCAGCACCAACCAGGAGGAGTCCCCAGTGGTATCTGTCTGTCTGCTGGCAGCACTCCACCTGTGAAGGTGAACAGGTCTCTGCTCCACTCTGTCCTCAGCTTACCCCCCCCCCATTCCTTAAGGGACCTTCCCAGATATTGTTTTCAAACAGTGACAGGTTTAACACAAACTCTGTTAAAGTCAGGGCCTCCACTGCGTTTTGTAAGCAGAAACACAGCAGGGTGTCCCCAAAAAGCTTGTTTAAGAACAGCCACAGGTACCTTCCAAGGCACAGTCATTTTGTAAGTTGCGTTAAAACAACTGGCAGAACCCACGTGCTAAATCTGTGCTGTTCTCCCTCCTGAATACATGGGAAATTTTTGAACACTTGGAAAATGCCTTGGCTAAATTTATATTCCTTATTGCTAATTAAGTTTTTAAAACGGGGGGCTCCATCTCTTTCTGACTTTCTACCCTTTCTCCCATCATAACCAGTTTATCCTTTCTCCTCTTGATCTCTTTTCTGCTCGGATCCGGGGCAGTTCCTGTCTGGCAGAAGGATGGTTGTGCCTCTTGGCCATCTCTTCCCCATGAGGGGACAACCATCCTACCACGTCCTGTGTCTGGGGCAGGAAGAACATTTGAGCTGCCCCTCTAAGGATCAAAACTCCAGGAAAGATGGTCACAGAAGGAATTTCTTTTTAGGTCTGGGTAAGCACCTGAGCTCAGCCAAATCTCTCGGGGTTCACCCACTTGCTAGTGAAAATGTGTTAACTTCAGATGTCGAGCTACCCAACTCGCACTTCGTTTCTCTCCTTACTTTAGTAAAGCTGACACTTACTCACCCCTACCCTAAAGCCATGAAAGCATTCCCCAGAATTTTGCTGATTTAAATATTTAAACACTTTTGAAGAGAGAAACGAGAAGGAAAAAAAAAAAGAAAAAGCTGAGTATGCAGACACACGGAGCATTTTAATGAGGTTGCTTCTAAGCTATACCCCATACATTTTCAGACCAGTCAAATGAATAACCTTCCCGTCACATTTGAAAAATTGCTTTTTAACCTATCTTAACTCTGTTCTAGTCTGTGTCTGTCACTAGACACACAAACATCCCTAAAAAGACATTCCCGTGTTTTCAAAGGGCACCAAAATGAAGAGGGACACATTTTCTGTCCATGAAGAGAGTCTGCATCAGGAAAAGATCCTTTTAATTAAGTTGAAAGAGCTAACTGCCTCCATGCATGGATTCCAGCTCACTTTCAAATACTAATAATAGTAGGTTTCAAGAGAGCTTTCCAAAGTGAGGAGTAAAAAGGTGCCAGGATTTTCAACTGTCATTAAGGCCATACAAATTTTCTGAACCTGGACAGGACTGAATAATGTCCTTTTGGCCTTGAGCATTCTTAATGGGAGCCCACTTTGGCCACACTCTAAACTGGCTATCACTGAGAGAAAACACAGACCTCAGAGAATTTACAAAGCGCAAAAGTGGAAAACTAATGATAAAGGAGCATCATTAAGGAGTGGCAAGATAATACCTACTACTTTTAATGAGACTCGTTTTGGGACTGGGTTGGGGACAATAGTCACTTGCAGGAGCACCACTGGCAGAGTTACTGGCTCTTTTCCTTGGAGAGAAAGAAAAATGGTTATCTATCAGGGACTTCCGCTGGCTTCCTGCCAGGTTTCCTTAATTTCCACTTCCAGTCATGAATAAAATTGGGAATAAAATCACAGACACCCTATTCTGGGAAAAATCAGCAGCTCTTGCACTGGACAAGTGATCACAAGTGCATCACCAAGACTTAAAAAGACTGTATGACCATGGAGATACCTACAAACAAAAAATGGCCACCAGGATGAAGGAGGGTGTATTTCCACTGCTCTGAAAGCTACCACTGCTGAACTGCATCTGGTTTCTATATTCCCAGTTCAGAAAGTGATGCAGAGAGACTGGAGACGATTCAGAGAAAATTGTAAGTGATTAAAAGAATTAAAACATAGCCCGGAGTGTTGAGGTCAAGGAACTTCTCAAGAAAACAAATTATGAGGATGAGGTGATCCTAAGTCTAGACCTTGGCGGGAACCAGAAATTAAAACCACCAACTGGATGCTTCAATCTAGCACCCAAAGTTATAATAAAACTCTATGATTGAATCCAGAGAAATTAAAAAAAAAAGACCTATTTTTTGACAGTAAAAATAATTACCCTGCAAAATCAATAACAACACAAAGGTTGTTGTTGATTGCATTTTCTCGAGCAGTTGGTTTACTGAAAGACACGCTCAAAGCAGAACTGTAGAATAAACGGTCTTTATTATACCAGGTCAGACTGATTACAGTGATCTTTTCCAACCTATAAAGTCTGAATGTATGCAGAGCATTAGGACGCTATAATCCATCTGTACTAAATTAAGAGCTAGGAATAACAAGGCCCTTTTCAATCACAGTCCAGGGGTCCAATCAACGACCCCTGTTTTTTAGGCTGCTGATTGACATCTTGCTTTATCCCATCATGGAATGGTCTCATCTCCTTTTCCCCAAGATAAAAAGCAAACACAAAGTTTAAACTCATGCAAAAAATCCCCCCAAAAGATAGTGGCCGCTTTAGCGGAAGAGTCTGATTTACATTTTCATTGTTTTGAATAATATGCAGAACGCTGAAACACAAAAATACAGTTTCTAAGGAAATGATTCTACAACCGTATTGATATGGTGGGAACTGAATGGGATACTGGTTTTGTCTTAGAACCTACTTGCCACTGGTGATGACTCAGAAAACCATGTGTACCAGTTAGAGGTAAAATAAAACCAACTTAGTGTTCAGTAATTTTACATTTTTTTGATCCCCATCCGTATGTTCCTGACTCCAGAGCTGGAACCCAGTTCCCATCCCTCACTGAGTCCAGTCTGGGACTGCCCCAGTGCCTGACGGGGACGGGACTGGCATCCTGGGAGCTTGATATGGTTTTGTATACATTGTATCTATTTCTCTTTTAAAATTCTTATTATTATTTCATTGATTTATTCATATTTTCATTAAAGCAGCTCAGTTTTTTCCTAAACTCATATATCTCTTTATCTCCTCCCCTCCTCTCTCTGGAGGGAGAGGTGTGGGGGCGAGCATCTGATTGCCCAATCCAGCCCAAACCACACCAGTGTGTACGAACAGCCATCATCCCCCATGTGCTTGGGGTCAGAGGGGCATCATCAGAACAAGGCAGGATGCTGCTCTTCTAGGTAAATGTGAAAGACCAGATGCTGGCTGGAAACTGTGAGCAGAAAGTATCACTCGCTGAACTTTTGTGAGCCACAGAAGGGGAGGAGATGATGGAAATTAATTTCCAAGACAGCAGAAATATGCAAATAAAAAAGCGAATATAAAACCAGCATGATGGATGGGGCACACACTCTGCAAGCGTAATAATTAGATTCATAAAGAAGCAGGGAGTTTTGCAACGCCCCTTTAACTTTTAAAAAGTGTTTTGCTGTCAGCACATGCCTTCATGGACACAAAGATTAAAGTAATCCTGTGGTAAAGTCTCCAGATTAGATGCTGAATAACATCACCAACCTGGAAACGGAGCATTTTCAGAAATATATAGGAAAAATGAAAATATACCCATGCTCATAACTGTAGTAATCTTGCCCGTAGTACTCCTGCCCTGGATCAATTCCAGACTCCATACTTAACTCCTGCCAAAAGAGAAACACTGATTGAATGCAAACAATATAGTTTACACACACTAATGATGGATGCAAAGGGCACAAAGAACAGTGCCTTAAAGTGCAAACAAGCAACATAAAAAATGATAATAATTCATTGAACATTGACAACTGTCAAGAACCATGTTGAGAAGCCAAGAGGAGCTTTAAATGTACCTCTGATGTATTCCCTGGGAGTGACTGTCCTAAGTCAGCCCAGTGCAGAGGCTGTCCTGGTGTGGGACACAGCCTCCCTTACCCTCACAAAAACCTCCTTCAGACAGCCAATATGCTGTCACTTCTTGTGCCTCTCTCAAAGGAAAAATGCAGTGTTGAACGCTTAGGGCTATTTCATTTAGAGTGGTTGTCTTTTAGTATCTTCTAAACCATCAACAATCATGAGCAGCACTGGAATAAGCCAAGTACTTGTCTGTGCCTTGGTTGGACCTCAAGTACTGTGTTCAGTTTTGGGCCCCTCACCACAGGAAAGACATTGAGGGGCTGGAGCGTGTCCAGAGGAGAGCCACCAAGCTGGTGAGGGGTCTGGGGAACAAGTCCTGTGAGGAGAGGCTGAGGGAACTGGGCATGTTGAGTTTGGAGAAGAGGAGGCTGAGGGGATCTATAATCCAGAACAGCTTTTGCATTTCACAGCCATGTGCTAACGTTACCTTGGCAGGCCAAGTGCTTACTCCAGCTCTAGGTACAATAATCAATTACCTGTTGAATGGCATCTGAAAAAATAAGTTGTGGTTGGACAGCAAGGAAATGTTTCTGTCTGTGAATTTGGACAAGAAACTAGGAAAGCAACCAGGAGATGCTCAAGGGGAAAATACTATGAGGCAGTAAATTTAAGGTGTTTAAATAAAACAACATAAATGGAGTAACAATGCTGAGACTTTCCTTTTCATCCAGAAAAGCCGGGGTGGGGGGAATATTACCCAAGACAGACAAGTTTTTATTAGGAAATTATGTAAGAGCCATTTAAAAAGTTATAGAATAATTAAGAAATGAAAAATAGCAGTACCTCTGGTCTGAGAAGAGAAGGTCTCAGCAACTGCTGTTGCTACAAAAGAAAATTAGAAAGAGGTTAATTAGGCGGCAACAATTAAAGTGCAGATCATTTGTATTTAAGATTGGAAAGAAATCCTAAAAACACAGGTTTCTTCAGAGCTTTTTCTACATTTGTTCCCTGGATACTTCCACACTCAGGGAGAAGCAGAACACTGCTGCTTCTTACGTGTTCTGCTTACGTGTTCTGTACGTAAATGACGTCATTTAAAAAAATCAGTGTACAGTCCACTATTTCTTTTGCCTGTTATAAAACCAGATTCCCAGGTTATGTGGTGATTCTCTGAATTCTGGAACTCGAGAGCTTCTGTCAGAGCCCAAGAGAACTACCATGTGGTGCACGCTGGAGACAGCAGAGACACAACAGCAGACAAAAAATTATCCCCAACAGGTAGAAAGTAAATCTACGGGAATTCACAGTAAAGTCTGTGATTCAGCTATTAAAAACCTGAAGTGATTTGATTTCTTAAGCTTCTACTACAATATATAAGCTTCTACTGCTTTAATTATCTACTGTATTTATACATTTCTGTGGCTGTTAACTGCGTACCTCCCAACCACAAACATACTTTAATTCCCAACGCCAGTAAGTGATTATCTCACTTGCTTTATTTACAGCTTATGTGTGATTTCTTCCCATATGCAGTGAGAAAAGCGAGCTGACGTGAGGGAGAAGACCCTGAGAGCTGCACAGAGAGGATGGTATGGTTCCTCTCAGATGTATCACAGCTAAACATGGGCTATGGCTGGTAGCCACGGTGTTAATTATTCTGCAGCTCCAGTTTTCTGCCAATGCCAGACCGATCTGATGTACTGATGTGCCAGTACCTCACGTGCTGTTCCGTAAACTGGGATCGGATTTACTCAGGACAATGAGGACCGTTGTCCCCACACCCCTCCCAGAACTCGGTGGCACTATTTCAGCCAAGTTTCATGGCCAATACCAAACCCCGGGAGAGGTGGACATTCCATATCTGAGTTAAGAGACACAAATCAGCTCCGCAAAGGGAGGAGAAACCAAAGCAGAACAACAGCAAGCTCACAGGTGGTGAAACACCACTGAGCAAGGAGCAGCAGGCTCCAGGTGCACACCTTAAGATTAGTGAAACTGATCTAGCTCTCAGCAGCAAATATCAGCCTTTATGTATTTTGGAGAACTTCCCAGTTATTAGTCAGATTTCTGAAGGAAACTCCATGTTATTCCTTGCTGGAAAAAAAAAAGATGCTGCAAGAAGAACGGGCTGCAGTGAGCTGCAGAGAAGGTCTGTGTGGTTCTGTGCCAGCGTCAGGAGATCAGGCAAACCATAAGAAAAGCCAGTGAGAGTGGGGGAAACTGGTTTTGGCAGTTTGTTGAGCAGCAATCTCCCACCCTGGAGGTGACCTCTGTGCCATGATGGTTACCACCCCCCAGTGAATCAATGCCTCCTGAACTTTTTGAACCACTTTCTGGCCTCTGAAACACCCAGTACCAATGAGTTTGACAGCAAAGGAGAAGTCTGCTGATGTAATTCATATTATAAATGTAATTGGTGAACAGTCTTACCTCTTGCTGTGCATATCCTCGCCTAGAAGTCAGAAAAAGAAAAAAAATAAATTAGTATACTTCTCTGGGACTACATAAAGACGCACATTGCCATTCTTTCTGGAGAGAGGTGAAAAGATAATGCAATCAGAAATATTACCCGCAAGAAAAGAAATACATATCCATGACACAAAATATGTTTTTCTTTAGATTTGCTCTGGGCATACGAATCATTGCATGAGAAAAGCTAGTGAATCTTTGGGATCTTTTCTTGCTTTGGGTTGCGAATGGATGAGAAGAAATCCCCAATCCCCAAAAGCCAGAGAGCCAGAGCACCCGGTGGAACACAGCGAGGGGTGGTCGCTGCCTTTGCTCTGTGTTCCCCTAAGAGGGGTCCAGCCCAGCCACCTTCCCCGCTCTCCCAGGGGCATCTGCACAGAGACTTACTTCACGCATCTGCTTAAGCAGCCAGAGTTTCTCTTCTACTTCTGGACTTTGTGTATCCACTCGGGACTTGCTAGAAATTGGCCTGGAGCTTCTACTACTAATTTCTCATAACAACTTTATCACTAAAACTACACATTTCCTAACATTTCCTCTGCGGGGTGTGTGTGTGTGTTAAATTCTTCTTGCTATCTATGATTATTTTGCCACAGGCTTTGTGATTTTGATCGTATTGGAATGTTGTGGTGTTTTAATTCATTTTCTTGGAGCCATTCCTATGCATGACATGCATTTATGTTTATCAAGTTCTCTATTTTCCTATTTTGTGCTAGAAAATTAAAACAGTTTAGACAAAACTAAGGAATGGTAATTTAAGTCTTAGCATTATTATAAGGGACAAACCTGGTTTTAATTTTCTTTTTAAGAAGGAGAGAGTAAATGCTTACAATTACATTGAGGTTAGCCTAGTACACAGACAGTAGTCTAGGGAAATTCTGTAATTACAATTAAGCAAATAAAAAAGAAGAGAGTAGAAGTCCTTTTAATTTTTTAATATCACCATCTATAAAGTTTTCTGTTAGTATTGGAAATGGAATTAATATTGGACTCGGAATTAATACTGGACACATGGAATAGATTATCAGCATTAAATTAGAGGTGTTGCCCCTATAATAAAAAACTAATGAACAACTGAAATTAAGATTTATCATCAAAAGACGATCTGTGACTTTTCAAAGCCCATCTGAACGCTGTATCTAGTTTCCGTATTGCCTACAACAACCTTCAGCTGAAGATCTTGTGTCACACAGAGGATAAGGCTATTAATCTTAATTGCTCTCGAGTAGTCACTATATTGCAGATTAAAAGTGTAATATAAGTGATTCTCATTCAATTTGGGATTCAACTTTCTTAAAAATAGCACCACGTCGTGTTTTGAGAGATGCTTGTCATTCTCTTATAGTTTCATGTGGCCATGATTAGAAGAAAAAAAAGCCCCCCAAAGACAAAACCATCCATTCACTCAATACAGCACAAGGATCTATTCTGACAAAAAGGCAAAGGTCAAAACAACATCATTTGTTTCCAGGAAGGGATTAAAGCTCTAAAGTGAGGGAGGAATTGCTTCTGGGTAAACGTTATCAGCCAGACTTCACTGCAGTCAGTCAGAGAGAAATCTCCAATGCAAAATGGGAAGCAAGGACATAGTGCCTGAGATGAGGCAGGGTAACATGACAGCCAGTATACACTGCTAAGACTTAATGTGAAAGATAAAACAAGAATGAATTTACATGTGCAAAATATGCCAACCTTTCACAGGTCTGCACTGCTAACACAGGTTAAAGGAACTGTGATTTACCTACGGCAACAATTTTCCCAATTACTGGCATCCCAGCAGGTGTTCATTATTTCATACTTTTAATCTGTCTTCATATTAAAAGGAAAAGCATTATAAACCCCACATGCTACAGAGAAGGCACCTGCTTATCAATTTGCCCTTACTCTCAGAATTGAGGTTTCGTGCAGCTCACAGCTGGAACTGAGGAGAAAGCACCCAGAAGGGAGGTGAGTGACGATGTGCTGCTGCTCAGCATCAGGTTTGCAGAGAAGCCCTCTCCACTGGTGCAATGCCTGCTCCTGCTCAGAACTCAGCCCCTCTTGATGATGAAAGGATAAGAGAGAAATCCAGGGTCACTTCTGACCCTCATTAACCAAATCAGACAACCTGAAGAGGGGGCAATAAATTTACATGTGCTCAACTTCTTACCAACTAATAAATTGGTTAAAATACTCCGTAGTCCTGCAGAACTGCATCCAGACTTCTCAACGGACAGAACCGGGGAAGGTTAAAAACACAGGCTATTGCTACACTTTCTTTCCCGGTCTAATAGAAGGATTGTTTTTTTTTAAAACAAAGTTCATTCAAAAAAAACATCAGGAGAACAAAGGTTACATTAATTCCAGACAAAATGACACTAGGTTTCGTAAACTTTCCAACTCAATGAAGGTCTCCAGAATGAGAAAGTAGGTGTTTCTTGTTAGCAGAGAGTTGGTTACCATGACACTCCCCCCCTTCCCCAGACTCTCCTGGAACTGGTGAAGCAAAAATGAGATCCTCTGCGATGCCCATTCTTTCTGCTTAAGGAAGGTGACAAATAATTGCAGAGGAGTTAAACCTTTGGAGTCTAAGCTGTGAATTACTGAACACCTGCATCTTTGCTGCGCGAGGTCTAATTTGTCTAATATTTCCCTAGCGATGCAATGACCTTCACAAAAGCATCTGTTACAGGTCTACAGGCCCTAAAGTGGGGTAATTCCTGATGCTGGTCCCCGCACACTTCCACTGCCCCGCTCTCTCTGGACCACTGCAGATACCCAGAAGCAAGCAGACGTGTAACTCCAATTCCACTCTCACACCTGAACAGCTTCTCTCTACCTAACTGCTACTGAACCTTGACAATTTGCTGCTGGTGCTGGAGTCGTGCCACTCCTGGAGAATTCAGCGTCATGGGCAGGTGTTCTACATGCACCTCATCAAGGATAGGGATTCTGTTACAGCAAAAATGGAGACTCATCCCCCTCACCCATTCCGCTCCTACACGTGCCTTGGAATGACAGTTTAGCTCAGTGAGACTTTTAAGCAAAGAAAAATTCTCGTGCATGAGCAGAACTTGTGCGATGGAGTTCATGGAGTTTGGCTCCGCGACAAAGAAAGAGAAACCACCTTCAGCAGCTTCTGACTGAAACATCTGCACATCTCCTGGCTGCACGCTTAAGAAAGAAGATAAGAGAGGAAAAGCCAAGCACCATGGAAGTGCTGAGTACCTCTAGAGGATCTGATAAAGAATTAATTACCTTTTTGCTCAAGATGACAACTTCCAATACTGAACTGGGGGTTCAGTTTTTCTTCATTATATCATATCTACTTTTCCCAATATATTTTTAACAATTCTCACATGAAACACAAATATTTTGAATTTTGGCAAGAGACTGAAACGAAACTTGCTGGTTGAACCAAATTACCACTCATTTAAATGCCAAAACTGCTTTTACTTACCATTTTTTTCAAAGGACAAGCTAATTTACTATAATTGGCATATTTAATGTAAAATGTCTGATTTAGATGACTGTGAGCAAAAAAGCCAATAAGTAAATCTGTATTAGAGGGATTTTTATAAGTACTGGAAAAATCTTCACTTGGTGACACTAATCAGAGTGACTTTATTACAATTTCAGATAAGCAAGATGTTTCAGCTGTAAAGCTCGTGGCAAATTAGCATGAAAGATAAAGAGAGATACCAACGACATGCACATGCAAAATTAAAAAACAAACAAAGAAATGCTTTGTACATTGAAGAAATGTTACAAAATAAAAACTTTTAACATGCAGTTACAATATAAAAAAAAATAAAATGCAATGGAAGGCAGAACACAGGTAACAGGAGGGAAGACAGCCAGGTTTACTGACAAATCAAGCCAAAAATTCTTTCTTCTGGCTTGAGATGGGAACACGAGCTGGAGGAAGGGGCACCGGGGTGGTGGAGCTGCCTCGTCTCCCGTGGACCACCGAGCCCCTTCTGGGGTGACCCCGGCTCCCCGTGACCAGCCCCTTCCCACCAGTGCCCGCTGGCTCTGGCCACCAGTATTTGACAGTGAGGTTCCTCCCAGGCGGTACATTTTAGGGGCAAAGCAAGAGATTCCAATTGCAGCTGCAGAAAAGTCCCTCTGCGCGCTGATGGTGCCTACAGTGAAGGCTGCCCAACGTAAAGCAGTGCCAAGCCCTCTGCCATTTATGTCCTTGGGTGAAAATGGACAGTTTCCCCCAAGTTTTTTCGGTAAACAGACTAAGAACCGGCATCACAAGAACATTAAGGTGTAGCTCTGAGGAAACAGCTGGTAGACTTGTCATACGTTACGAATTTTGGAGGGGACAGGACAGATGATGTCTCTGGTTTGGGGTCAGGACTGAATAAGGAGGTCTATACAGCAGAGAAAGGGGAAAAGTCCGAGTTTCTAGAGAGTCTGAGGCAGATGCCATGTGCTGCATTGGAGTCACCCCACTCAGGACGTTCCGTGCGGAAACCATCCCACCGGGAGGGTTACAGCGCTGTGGACTGAGAGGGGAAGAGTTTCTCCAGCTCCTCCACCACACAGCTCAAGCCGCCGTTCTGGCTGGGCTCCCCGGCTGGTGCTGGGGTCGGCAGCTCCGGCGTTGCCACAGGTTTGAGCTTCGAAACGTGCTTGGGCAGAACGTGGTTTTTGTCTATTTGGCTGTACATGTTGGCCACGGACTTTTCGATCGCCGCTAAATTCTGAATGTTTTTAAGAATACCTTTCAGCTCCCTGCGGGGAGGAGGCTCCGGCGCGGTGGCCGGGGGCGGTAGGGCTGGCTGTTTGGCAGGGGATTTGGAATGCTTGGCAGGAGAGAGGTGCTGGGTGGTGAGAGGAGAGGAAGAAGAAGAAAGAGAAACGGTGGGCAGAGGCGGAGGATGTGGTGGCAACAGAGGAGGGGATGGAAGTGGTGGTGGTGGTGGAGGTGGCAGCAGTGGAGGGGGAGGTGGGGGAATTTTAGGCGGATCTGGAATGCTTTCTATAACTTCTTTGGCCTGAGGAGCTAGACAACTTTGGCAAACTGTTTTCTTGATCCTAAAAGATGGAGGAGTTGGTTTGCGAGCTGGTGGAGGAGAAAGTTCTTCAGGATAGTCGTGGTGAGTGACTATTACAGAGGGGACCACGGAGGCCTCCGGTTCAACTAGTTCAGCACCAGGTGTTGGAGAGGACAGAGGAGAAGAGCGAAGGCAAGGAGAAGCAACCACACTTTTAGAAGACTGCTCTAGCACGTTCTCTCCTTCCTGGAAACAGATGCTGTGTGTTGGCGATCGGATGGATTTCACGTCAGGAGATCTCACTTGCTTCATTTCCTGCAAAGCCTGCTGCTCAAACTGCCTGGCCTTCTCCTTTACAGTTAACTTGGGGCCACTTGTTTTCTGAAAGAGCGGGCTGCTGATATCAACACCGCCGTGCTCATCTTCGGTTCCTCCACTCTCTGCTTTGAGTCTCTCCTGCTGCCACTGAACGGGGTCCATGATAACTGGCCTGCTCAGAGAAGCAGGTGTGTGTCTCTTGGAAACATGAGCTGGAATGGTCCACGCGCGGTGACTGCCCCCCAGGGAGGTGTCTCTCAAGACTAGTCCTGAAGGAGAAAGAGTATCTAGAGTACCGTTTCTTTTCCGTAGAAACTCAGCAGCAGCGGGACTTTGAGTGACACCTTCCACATATAATGGGTTTCGAGTAGTTAATGGGTTCTCATCAGATAAAAAAGTAATGTTACTCGAAGATTTGGGGAGATTATTGTTCAATGATCCATTGATATTAGATTGCTTGTGAGCCTCAATAGCACGGGAAGCAAAGCTGCTTATAACTCTCTGACGGTCTCCTTCTTCTAAGACTGACTTTTTTCCCCTGCTTTGTTGGAAATGGTAGAGAAGAAAAAGACTTGAAAGAAAAGAAGATAATCACAAGTGAGGAAACATGCATGGACACAGATACTTATGAGAGAGAAAAAAAAGAACTTATGATATGAATCAGAGCCATTAAATTACTTCTAGCAAGCTACTACTACCCAACAGAAAGATCACATTTACTAGACTACTGGGCAAGACATTTACTGTTACATCTTCTTTAAGTGAGAAGAACTTGAGGAGGAAGAAAAATTAAAACAACTTTTCAGCTACTCAGCAAGTTCAAAAATAAATTAACCTCTTTAAAAGAAACACCCCTAGATTTCAAAAATCTCAGTCAATACTGTCCCCTATGTCCCCAGTGACACAAAACGTCAGTGCTACGTATTTATGTGAACCAATTTCCCTGTGAGACAATACGGACTCACGGCATGTATACCATAAGTCATATATACACATACAAATGTATGTATGTCTCATTGTGTCTCCATCATTCAAATGGCAGTGGCACTGCCCCGCACACAGCCAGCACAGAATATTCACGGGGATTTTTACACGAAACCTATTCCATAATAATAATTGTGCATCTGAACTCTATAAATTCTATAAAACACAGGTCAGTCTCAGCCTGAGACCATTCTCTTCACACTGACTCCCAAAGCATCACCAGGCTGGGCACTGTTTCTTGTGTTTACGGCACGCATATTGACACAGAAGTATCAATATGTGCATGAATTTCATCTCTGCACCACGTTAAATCAAATGAAAAAACCCTGCAGGTGGATTACATTGAATTTTGACACCAAAAGTAGGAGGTTTCACCATTTTTGGAGTTTGTCTAGCACCTCCAAGTGCCTCATTAAACCTGCCTCCCTCAAATATTTTTAATACCGCAAACTTCTGAGCAGATTTTAAGATAAACAGCATTTAAAAATCAATATCCCTGAACTGCCTGCTAAACAAGTGGGCCCTCAGAGCCCTATTTTTAATATTGCTCACTTGAGGCTGAAAATAAATTTATTTCCCCCCAATCTGTGCCAAATTTAAGACATTGGCCAATGTCAGATAGAGCTATAAACAAACCCCTTACCCTTTCCAAGAGACTGAATCAAAATGCCTGTCCATTGCTGCCGTGTACAAACTCACTGTAACTAAGCAGACGTGCTCCCTGGCATGGGGATAAGAAAAAAAAACCCGAACAAAAAACAGTATTAAAAAGGTCACCTACTCTAAAAAAGCTCTCTGAAATATTTTATATATATATATCTGTAAGACAAGTGATGGCATAAAGGAACTCTGTGGTAGAAACGGGGTATAAAGACTGAATTGCACTAATGCTGGTCCTCCACGTTCTGAATGTCACACTTAAAACCTTCCCACCAACACTTAAAACCATTAAGCAACTGCCGCTAAAGTGTAGCACGAGTAGCAATGACTCAATCAAAATACCACATAAATCAAAATACCACATAAAACTATTTTTAGTGATGTGGAGTGTTCCAATACTTTCAAAAAACCTCAGTGAAAAATTCCAGGTCTTGTCTCTACCAGGAGTTGAGTCATATTCTTTAGAATTTCAATAAAAAAACGGTTAGGCTTTAATAACAAAGGAATAGGGGGAAAAGTACCTTTTCCATGATTACATGAATGTTGGAAGACAAAGTTTTAGATCTCATAGTTGGATTGTTCCATCCTTTTTGGTGGTGTTTTTCTGTATCTCAGAAAATATTACCAAATCTAAATTAATGGAAATTTAACCCCTGGTGGTTAAATATTCTACAGTAAAACCAGAAGAGAAATTTAAATAACTGTATACTGGAGTTAATTAAGATACATTAAATCTCCTCCAAAGACAAGAGTCCCCTGAAAGCCTGTATTTAGTAACGAAACACATTTGCTTCTTAACTTTTGTTTGTTTTGACTGAGCGAGGACCCAGGCAGAGGAACCAGAGCTTCCCAATGGTCCCAGGGACCTGAGCAGATGGATGAGAAGAATCACTGCAGGGATCGCTCTCCCATCGGCAAATAACACCCAGCACAGCCACGAAGGGGTCACACCAGCAAAGAAACTCTCCCCAAGCACTGGAGTTCTCCAAAAACCAGTATGCCTTTGGGTAGCACATAACTGTATGAAAAATAATTGACTTTAGACTAATAATAAACTAATTCCTTATTCTAAAGCAGCAAACTTTGAGGTTGGTTAGGCACCCTTGATTTATTTAGAGGCGAGAGAAAGAAATGATTCTGAACTTGAAGGAAGCCCTCCTGCAGAAGGCTCATGCAGGATGACAAAACCTTTCTGCTACTGGAACAGATTATTTCAAAAGCTTTGCAGTGCCTTCCTTGTTTCGCAGGACGGCTCTCAACGATGAGGTTATCCTCCCATATTTTTCTGTTAATGTACAGGTATTTCAATCAATGAGAAACATCAAACCACCAGTGTGAAGCATATTTCTGTAAATTTTTTTTAAAAAAGTACTTGCCTTGCAAGGATTGGTAAATAGCAGACAAGGAAGATTTTGCTTGCATTCAGTTGTGAGATCTGAAGTCCACGAACTGAAAGCAAACCTCTGTGGAAGCTCTCTGTGGTGGTTCTGTTTGGTTTTTCTAAGGTGGTGGGCATATTTGGCTTTTGAAATAATACCATTCAAGTTCAGCAATCATACTTCATCTCTGCTTCCAAGAAAAGGATAAAGAAGCACAGAAGTATTGAGACTTCCGAGTAAATGTCTTTCCTGCACTTGATCAATGGACAACTAAAATATGAGCTACAGACTGCAAGGTTTAATGGGAAATACTGAAAGGAAAATTAACCAGCATTTGTACTAGCTACAAGTATTAAGACAATGAAATGAGTTTACTTACTGATGCCTACGTATCCAAAGACAGAGAAAAATGAAAATTATGAGACAAGGCAGATTTAAAACTAAAGAGCTTCGTTGCAGTTCCATTTCATTTCCTATCAACATCAAATTAAGAAAACAAGACACAAGGCAGCAACACAAATGAAAGATGACTGTCTTAGGAAAAGTAAAGACAGAAAATAATTTACTAAAATTCATGAAAAGTGTTAATAAAAGGTATTTCCCACATAATAATTTCCTAAGGTATAACAGTGCTTTGAAATCAAATATTTAACAGAAAAAAAAAAGGTAATTTGTAAATATTTTCATTGCAGTATGTTATTTTCTTTAAAATCCCAAGGATTTTATTAGGTTATGTTTAATCAGTTCCTTAGCATGATGGATATGAGCATAACTTAGCTGTATGCAAAGACATCTAAGAGAAAATATTCCAAATACGGCATCTTTTTTTGTGTGCAATAAAGCCTACTTTTAGTCAAACATAAACCTAAGCCTCAAAGTCAATACTGCAAACCTGTAAATTTGCACCTATATGTTGCAGTATTAAACATAAAAAAAAAAGAAACATAAAAAAACCCCAGGAAAACAGGCTTGTTCTGGGTTGGGCATAAGGTGCTCATCAGCACAAAAGACAGGTCCATCCACTGGGATATCCAGTTCCCACAGATAATCAGTTCCAGTAACACTGCCAGTAAAATTAGCAGAAGCGAGTCATTAATTTCAGTAGAAATTTAGTTAAATGCAAGAGGAACAGGATGTTTTTTTCCAGCAGGGCACCTTGCTGCAGGTGTAAGGGTGTACAGCTCTGCGCTCACGTGCTTCACGGGCAGAAGGGCTCACATTCAAAACCACAACTACCTGCTCCTGTCAAACAGAGGTTTTTCCTCCCTCCTTTCCTCCCCTTTGTAAGACTTCACAAAGGCAAAAGGCCTGGGAGGAAATTCAGCAGTTGGGAGAAGCTCTTCTCACCTCAAGGATGGCTCCTCTATTTATACAGAAAAGCTCTGGAATTATTTCAAACCGAGGCTGCCCTCGGATGGCCAGGGGTTAATCCAGCAGCGATGCACTCTGCTACGCCTCCTTAAATTTTATAAACTCAATCACGGCATCTGGAAAATTCCAGCTTTCTGAGCAAAACAAATACTGCTTGAAAATAGAGCCGAAGTTGGGCAATCCTCAACTCCAGCAGCTCTCCCTCTACCTGCTTCCAAACCTATTATTGATGCTCTGCTCTTCAGCGTTGCTGGGCTTTGAAATACAAACATAGATGGGAAAGTGTGGAAAGCTTATCAACACCCCCCCCAGTATGTACAACAGTTAATTGGCCACTCTCTGCTGTGATATTTCCATACTAAGTGTTAAATTCTTACTGGAGACCATAAACTTCAGGCTTACAGAAGCATGAAAAGGCAGGCATCTTTGCAATAGTATTATTTTACGAGCATATAATAGGTAAAAGATATATTCATTGAACTACAAGTGGCTTCTCTATCTTGAAAGCTCCTTTTTCTTTAATTTCAATATGAAACCAGTTTCAAATTTAGTACAAAAAAGAAGACCCCTCGCTTTGCACAGCAGAGTATTTCTTAACTATAGCAAATAAGGACTTTGGGGCAGCAATTTCATGGGATGTGTTTAGCCTGGCTTTGCAAAGGCACTACATGATCCCCGTTCTGGCTCACCCTGCTCTCAATGGCCAACTTAAAACCTTTCCGAGATGCCCCATGCACTACAAGAAATCCCCATTAGCAGGTGAAACTGTTTTTTCTCTCCTTATGGAATCATCCTATTTATTTTCTGGATGTTAGAGAGGCCCAAGCAGCTGGGAAGGGGGAAGACCCCTTTGTGAAGAACCGTGTTTTTGACACAGACTGCGTGAAGGGGTGTCACCGGGGAGTCAATCCCGGCTTTGGTGGCTGTCGGTTCCGTTGGTGTATCACCAGGAATACTCACATGGTGCTGTCCCCGAGCTCCTCGTAGAGGTTATTGGCAGCGGCGCTGGCTGGTTTGCCTGCTGGCAAGGCCATCTGGATCCTCGCAGTCTTTGCACATTCAGCCTGTCGCCTTGGGGAAGCCACGGAGAGAAGGAGAAATACTCATTAGAAACACTCTCTACGCTGACACAAGCCGAGATGTCAAGTTATCTGTGCTTTTTCCTGCAGTTTTCCAAACATCCCCATGTTTTGTTGTCTTCAGAGAAAAGCAGTGACGTGATACTCTTTTCCCTGGCTTTTTCAGCTCTCTTATTTTTTTCTCTCTCGGTGGTATCCCAGAGCATCCCCTGGACAGAAAGCACCTGTCCACAGAAGGTACTTCCCAGGAAATAATGTATGCTCTGGCTTTGACGTTACTCTCATGAGGAGGTTTATCTGTTCTGGCTGCCCAGGACTAACAGAGAGAGTAAGCTCTTCGTCAAGTGCTTCATTCAAGTGCCAAGAAACTGTAATTTTAAACACAAAAAAACCTCTCCGGCAAAGTTTATCACTTGCAACTCCTTTCTCACTAGAGCTGGCTGGGAAATTTCTGTCTCAACGAGCAGTCTTCCTGAAAAAATGCTTTTTACTATGAAACAAATTTCCATTTTCTATCTAGAAACCCCAGCCCTGGTAAGGTGTAATCTGGGGAGCGGCATCGAGATGTCAGGGCTGAGGCACCTCACTTCGCTTTCGACGGTGGTCCGTACCTGATCGTTTGGAGGGAGGTCCCTCTCTGCACCCTCCCCTGACACACGCTTGTTTGGCTTCAGGAACACCACACACAGGGAAATATCTACTTTTTTTTCTCTGCAGGAAATAAGCAATGTCCTGAACCCCAGTAACTTTGCCACATGCCAGCATGCAATCATAAAATACACCCAAGCAGCCACAAAAGTCATTTTTCACCTTGCACAGGGTGGTGAGTACAGGAGGTAATGAAAAAATACTGTCAGTATTCCTATGCAAACTGTTAGAAACAGCTGAAAATGAGTACTTACTCTTTGAATCTGTTTTGTTATGCAAAAAAAAAAAAAGATAAAGAGATAAAAAGGAAGGTTAAATGAATTGCAATAATTGTCCTAAATAGTCAACCTAACAGGAGTAATGAAATAGGTGCTACTTAATTATTCCACACACAGAATTACAGAATTGATGACGTTTCTAAAGCTTCATAATTTCCAGAGCTGAAAACTTTTTAGCTGCTATTTGTGAAACAATTCCACAGTCAGCACAAACACCAGCTACAGCGGGGAAAACTGCTTGGGGCGTATAGGAAACACCACACTCAGAGAGAGAGACACACAAACTCTCCTGAAACCTCTTTAACAGGTGGACTACCAGGGGGGGCATTTTTATAACCGTTTTCTCATTTTAACATGCTTCATGAATGCTACAGAAACCACCCTCTATAGTGAAGAAGTATGATTTTTAGTTTTATTTAGAAGATACCTGTCTTTTGTGATTAGCAAATACTGTATTATTTATAGTTACCTTATGGGGTTGTACTAGATAGTGCATTGCAAAGACACTATTTAATAGAAAAGAATAATGACAGTCTCTGGCTTGGTTACAAGTCATAAAAGTAGGTGCTGAGCTGCACTTTAACAGTGATAATATTATAAATTAATTGAATTTTCACTAACTATTATTTTTACAAAATTTAGTAAGCTTATCACTGGATCTGGAAAGCACTGAAAAATAGACCTACTGCATGTGAAAAGTTTTAACAGTGAGAAAAATCTTAATATTTCCATTATACATGCTGTTACATGCCAGTTACACTTATGCCATTATAATCTCTCAGTGGCAGACTGGAGCATCTACTTTGCCAGAATGTTATCAGGGAGAACACTGAAACTGCCTTTGAAAAGGGGAAAAAAAAGCTGTAATGCAAAAATAAACCGTAAGGCTCAGGATAGCTTTTGCTGTTGGTATTAACACTAATATTCCTTTTATTTCCTTTGGCACTCTTCAGTGATATATTTTTCATGAAGCACAGTTTATTCACATCAGTCTGCTACAAATCCAACCCCAAGTCGTGCTTCTAGACAACAAAATGTGATTTTTTGATGAAATGAAGTTAAAGCTCTTAAAAGAGACTGATATTCTTTTGATAATCTAACAGATGTCAAGGAAAAATAGTTGTTAGATTTCTTAAATAACCAGGCAATTTGGATAACAACAACAATAACTAATTGTAGGTTTGAGGTGCACTGCCATCCTAATGGGGCAGAAGTTTATCAAGAGCTTTCAAACTCCTTTAAAATTCTTATGCCTTTGGCCCAAATTGTTTGGAGAAATTGGGATGTAAATATAATCCAAAGCCTGTGCAGTAACCATCAAGAAAAGGCTATCCTGGGCAACTTCTGTGATGGCAGTACGGAGAGGGCTTTAGAAATGATGAATAACATCGTGCTTTGCTAACTCCTCACGGAAAGGAAAAATGCAGAGTTTAAATCTCACCTGGTGGCATTGTACCACCTCTATTGCAGCATTCAGACTGCAGTTTCTTTATGGTAATACCTGTCTATCAGCTCTTCCATGCCCTCTCCCTCCCCCAGACTGATGCAACGCTGCAGCAGGAGCCTGCAGAGGCACCCGCGCTTCACCGCCCTCCACACAACAGAAAAACAAACAAAAATCCAGCAGAAACTCCTCCCTTTGTGCTCCTGCAGAGCAGAGGTTTTCCTTGATAAGGACATACTACATTCCAGCTGCTTCACTTCATTTGAAAACGAAGCTAGAAAGATGGGGAGGTACAGACTGATACACACAGAAGTTGGACACAGCCATTTACTGGGGAAGATGCACAGAATTATTACTATTTTGATTCTTTAATAATTGGTAATTCTTTGAATGCTGAGAGCACACAGGTGGAATTAGAAATCTTTCATGAGAAGAAATTAAAGAATAAATACACAGCCTTTAAGTCCAACTACATTGATTTTAAATATGAGTGGACCTGAAAAAGCTTAGTTCAGAAGAACTTGTTAGTGATGTTGATTCTTTAATTAGTCTATTAGCCCAATTGCGTAAACCTCTTGAGTCTGTGAGAGGTGAGTGGAAATATCAAGGAGGTTCTCTGTGGTGTATGCTGCTTTAGATGGTGCTAAAATGGCACAAAATCAATTCTTCGTGAAACATTTGCAATTAAGAAGCATACAGTGAGGGAAAAAATACAACTATAAGCATTTTAGGATTTAAACAAAAAAAAAAAGTTGCATCCTCTTATTTGGCCCGAGCTACACAACTTTATTTTTGATTAATTTATTGAAACAGCACCTTTATTTTTTTTTTTTCCTGGCATGGAATTCAGCTCTGAATCCATACCTGCCTTCCAGACTTCTGGCCTTTGATGTTGTGTTTTGGCACGTATTCTAACACAGTGACTGCCCCACAGCTCTGGAAAGCCAGCAAGACGTGCTTCCCCTGCATTTTCTCTTCACATGCAGGGCCCTCATCCAGCACCCACCAACTCTTGTGGTGAGAGAGAAATTAAAAATAACCTCCTTGCAATGAAGGACAACATCCAAAGCAGTTCTGCTGAGAAACGTCCCGTCCCTACTACAAGGCTGGTGCCACGAGAAGGAGGAGGAAGAGGAAGAGGAGGAGGAGGAGGAGTACTTACTGCCTGTAGCTGACCATCACTATTAAAATAGCTGGCATGCAGCAGAGGATGATTATGACAGCCAGGGCCAGCAACGCGCCCTCCGTGTAGCCCACGGCTTGTGCCTGCTTCTTGACGTTGGCCACCACGTCCGGGGTGCGGATCTCCAGGATGCGCCCCCCCTGCCCCAGGTACGGCTGAAACTCCTTATTGATATCCAGCAGTTTGCCATCCAGGAACCTGCAACGTCACAAAAAAAATAAACCTGTAACAGACAAGTCCATTAACTGTGTTTGAATTAACTGCACAGCTGGATTAATAACCGTGGTCTGATAAAGCATGTGCCTCCTCTTTATGTGCATAAGAACATTAGTAATTCCTCGTAATCCCTATGCCAGGGATGACTCCAATGTATTTAACACCAGAACACAGTTCAAGCACTGAAAAGGAGAGGTGAGATGAAGCTTATCCTCATTTCCAAGGGCAAAAAGTTCCCCGTTTCAGTGAGAGCAGCACAGCAAACCGCTTGCTTCCTGCATTTTCCTGCAGGGGTCCTGCCCTTCGTATCCGTGTGCTCTGCTGATATTCCCTCCTGGCTTCAGGTAGCACAGAACCCACTTTCTGTTCAGTAATTTCACTTCTTACCTTGGCCTCTTCTAACTGTATGAAATTAACAGCATTTTGGGGAGAAAACTGATCATTCTCAGAGTGCTAAGAGCAGTGTCTGTACTTCATGGGAAGGGTGAGCAGAGAGGCTCCTGCTTAGACTGATTGCTGTAACACCCAGGGGCAGCTGAGTTTGGGATTTGCCCC
>JAOQGM010000002.1:1362511-1374765 GCA_027564225.1 Gallinago stenura
GGGATCCCTGAGACAGAGCTCAGACCTCTCTGCCTGCCTTATAGCTGAGTGTCTCAGTGTCCCACCAACAGAACCACGGAAGGGTTTGGGTTGGAAGGGATCTTGAAGATCATCCGGTTCCAACCCCCTTGCCCTGGGCAGGGACACCTCCCACCAGACCAGGTTGCTCTAAGTCCCATCCAGCCCAGCCTTCAACACCTCCAGGGATGGGGCAGCCACAGCTGCTCTGGACAACCACTGCTGGAGTCCCATCACCCTCAGAATAAAAAACTTATACTCAGTATCTAATGCAAATCTCCCCTCTTTCAGTTTAAAACCATTACCCCTTGTCCTATGGCTCCACTCCTTGATCAAGAGTCCCTCCCCATCTCTCCTGTGCCTTTAGGCACTGAAAGGCTGTTAAAAGGTCTCCCTGGAGCCTTCTGTTCTGCAGGCTGGACAACCCCAACTCTCTCAGCCTGTCTTCACAGCAGAAGTGCTCCAGCCCTCAGAGCATTTTTGTGGTCCTCTGCTGAACCTGTTCCAACAGGTCCATGTCCTTCCTGTGCTGAGGGGTCCAGGGCTGGAAACAGAGCTCCAGGTGGGGTCTCACCAGAGCAGAATCACATCCCTCTTCCTGCTGGCCATGCTTCTTTTGATGCAGCCCAGAAACACAGGTCTCTCTTGGTAACGTGGTGTTTCTGATTTTAGCTACAGGCTTAGAGTTGTGGTCCCATGAAAACCAAAGAACTAAATGTTTTGAGCATGAATTTGACTATTCTATTCTAGGTGCAGTGCTGTTCCTTGCCCAACAAGTAAACACCCACAAACATTCCCGTATTTAAAGAACACTCTGTTGTCTGCCTTCACCAAATTTTCTGCAGGAGAGGAACACGCACTGAATTTTCCACTAAGCCTCACCCCATTTTCTCTTGTCATCTTCTGTAGCAGACATAGAGGGACCTATCTGAACAGACATAATTAAAGTCGGTGAGAGAAATGGCAAATCTGACATTGATGTGCAGTCCATGGGATATGAAAAACTTGGTGAAATTAAAGCGGTTGGAGGAAAACCAAGGTGCTGAGTGAGTGACTGCAAAGGATCACGGCACCGTCAGCAACGGCAGCTGAAGACATACCCATCCTATCCCTCAAAAAGCCCAAACTCTTCAGCCAAACAGACAGCTTGTTTTAAATCTTTTCTTCTGTGGTATGCTTCTTTTACTTGGACCATTAACCACCATACATCTCGGGGCTGTGCTGAGTAAGCCTTTCCAGCATGGAAGAACTGAATTATATATTTCTTAATAACTTGTACCCACGCTCTAGTGAAAATTACAGGCAGCTGGGGAGATTCTGTTACAACTTGTTCTCCCAAGTTGTTTAAATCACTATTTATTTTATTGGGAAAAATCACTATAATTTCAAAAATGACCCAGCTGCCCACTTCCCCAATATTCCCTATCACCAAGTATTGCAATTAGTGGTGAAATGTTGTATTTTCAGAGATTAATATTTACTATCACTCCAGTGCCAAAAAAATAAAGAGAGGTGAAAGAGCCAAATAACTTCCGTAGTGACTTATTTAGTTAATTACATAATCTTTTTATATGTTAACGAATTATACAAAGTGTTCTATTTTTTTAAATTAGTGCATTATTTGAAAAGGCTCAGAAACCTCTTTTGGCAAAAATGCTTCAGTCTGAGCTGGTCTCCAAATTATATGGTTTCCCTTTGCCTGCAGTTGTATCTTCTGGAGAGTGCCTGAAAAATCACAAATTCCTATTACTTTGGTTTTATGCCCTGCATGAATTGTTAAAGCCATTATAAAAACAGGGAGATAGCATTCTTTTAAACTTTAGGAGAAAAATCCAAGAAATTAGAAGATGGCAGTAAAAAAAAAAAATACTCTTCTGTGTGAATAGAGAAGTACATATATGCAAACTTTATTTTTGAGACTTTTGCTCTCTGCAAGTACTTTCAATAAAAGATGTGACAAGCTCACAATAAGCTAATACAATCTCTTCTTGCAAAGTCCTTGAACACCCATCAGTAGAGGTTATATTCTTAAATTCTTATGCTGTACTCACTTGCTGGCCTCATGGAGTTCCTGAAGATAAAGGCTTCCCAAGCTAATTTTGAGAATTCAAAACCTGGCCATGATTTCTTGGTTTTGGACTCATTCAAAAGCTTCATTTGCTGTGAAATATTTACACATCTGTCAGAGACTGCCACGCACAAGGGCCAGAACAGCATGAAACAAGTTTTCAAAGATTCCAACCTGGCAGAAAAGAGTTTTCTGGAGCGCAGAAACTGAGGAATGTGGCTCTGGGCCGTTTTCCAAGACTGTGGCAGGATGTGCCAGCTCCGGGCACTGGAGGAGGGGAGTGAGGGGATGGTTACCGTACAGTTTATTGCTGGGGCACTGAACACTGCTGAGACCTGCGGGGAGCTGGAAACAAGTTGCTCCAAGTTGTTTACAAAAGGAGATTTTTGCAGGAATGAGAAAGGGTGAGATGCTATCTGCTCTTGCCATTTCGGCCATCCCACCTGTTGCAGCGTTCATGCTCTCAGCCCCACGACACACGTGCCATGCAGCCGACACTCTTCATTCAGGCCAGGCTCCTTCTACCCTGCTTTCAAACCACCTTCTCCAAGAGCCACCTGTATTTTGCTGGTGATCCCTTTGGCTGCAGGACAGTCCAAAACTGGGAGCATCTCAAACACAACCTAAGTAAAATTTAGCATGGGCTCTACGCTAAGTCATACACACACAGAATCATAGAATAGGTTGGAAGGGACCTTTCAGATCATCTAGTCCAGAACACGTGTTCATCTTCTCCACTCAAGAAAACCGAAGCCTAGGAAAGCTACAAATGACTGTGTGAAGAAAAAATTGTACAGTGTGGCACGTTGAGGTGAACTTGAAGGCTTAGTGAAGCAGAAGCAAACTTCTACTACCGTCACTGAAACGTACACCGTTCTTTGTCTCTCCAGCCAACACCAACACCTGACACTTTTGGAAAGCCAGATCTTAAGTAACAGACTCCTTTATTATTCTTAGCTCTGTGACATGGAGTCCCTGTGATTACAGACTATTGCCCGAAAAATGTAATGACTGTTTCTGACTTTGGAATCTATCAGTAATTTACGCCTAGTGCAAAATACAGAGAAAAGGGGAACATGTCCTAAATTTCCAGAAGCAAATCAGTCAATATTTTTTCCAAGCCCAATGAAAACACGGCCATTTAGAGATAACACACTTCTTTTTCAGGTAGTGATTATATCATCAGCCCTAAGGTATTTCAGTTTCTGTGGAGCAGTAAAGGAATAACAACAGTCAGGACGGAACAGACCAAAACGACTTTAGCAGGCTTCCAGTATTACAAAATACTTCACTTTCACTGCAAAGCAATAATGTTTCTAATTACCTGTCCCCCCATCACAACGTTTTATACCTGCTAGGCCTGAATAATGACAGCCTGTCACTAATTTTCTGCAATTAAAATTCCATATAATGATGTTAGTGGTATTAATTGTACCTGTATAAATTTTCTAACTTCTGCTCGCTGAGACAGGCTGCCTCAGCCATTTGGGGGGGTCCTTCATCCATTTCACATCCTGGATTTTGCCGGATGCAAGTTCTGTGCTCAGTGTTCAGAGGCTCCACTGGTCTGTACTGGGGGCAGCTCAGAATGAAGATTCAGCCTGCAAAGCAGGCAGACGTGCGAGCAAAGAACTGCTGTACCTCTGCCTTCTCCAGAGGAGGGGGAAAATGGGGATTTCCAAAATGTGGAGGGGGAAAAAAAAACCTCAGCCAATTGTGCTCCCCAGCAAAACAACCGCTTGCTCATTTTCAAGTCTTTTGGCAAAAAAGTAGATCATGCCATAAGGGGAGCATCCCTTGCTGAATCTAAAGACAAAACCAGTGAATTGTGTGATATTCGTAGAGTAAATAAATGTATTACCCTATGAGTTGATCTTTGTTTTGTTCCACAAGGGTGGGAGGAACATTAGAGACGATGACTTGCATATCCAACTGATTGACCACAGAGACCTGGAAACAAAAGAGTGAAATTCAATTGGCACTCCCATGCATAACATCCTCCCCGCACAGAAAGAACAGAATAATTACTTTCCTGCCTTCATAGCCATGCCCTGATGTACAAATTTCTCATTTTAATTCCAAATAAGAGAGTTGGGAAATCTTGCTTTGCTTGGCAGCCAAAACAATAAACAGCAGGCAAAGATGTAACTAGAACTTTAATTGCAGGACTGCACCAGAATTACAGATTTTTAAGGGAGGGACTACAAAACCCGTTCTTCATAGTTTAGGCTTTACTTACAGAATCACAGATCTCCCATATGCCATATTCAAAATCACTTATGAGTATTTGGGTATTTTTTATGACTTGACAGGTAAATCCCATCTTTGAAATATGCAGTTTGCACCAACGTAAATGCAAATACCAGGTTAATTCAACTAAATCATTACTTTGTTAGAAAATCTCAAAGGAAATTGTTCATCTAATTTGAAGTAATCATTGTAAGTTATTTTAATATATTTTTCTTTTTTTCTCCCATTAGCATTTTCTGCTACAAAAGCAATGTAATTCCTCTCTTTCTCAGCCACAGGTTGGGTGGTCAGTGCACAGAAGGGACTACGTGTGTGCACTAAATTCAGCAGATTTGGCAAACTCTGCTTCACATCTCCTGATCTGGTCTCCTCAAGCTATTTTTATCCTAAGAAAAGGCTGCCTTCCAGTAAAAGGATTGCATGTTTTTTCCTCCCTTTGAAATTATTTTGCATTTGTAATAGCACTCTCTTCACCGGCACAGCCAGCCTCCCCTCAGGTTGTGAAAGGAACAGTTACTTCCCGGACTGGGGGAGAAAATAAAACATTTCTTACAACTTGGCTCACATCCTTATAGCCACTACAGGGACCATTATACGCCAAACCTATACTCCCTATGGAAGATTCTGCAAGTGAATTTGGAAAAGTAGGACAACGTTAAACCTGATAAATTTAAAAATCAATTTTAAAATTCAATTCAATTCTAAAGGAAAAAAATACAAGCCCTGATTTTCAACAGGGAAGTCTGAGCCCTGTAAGCCCTTCAGCAGACGAGCCATAATATACTTTCACATCAAACACTGATTCACCAGCTTTGAAGCTTAATTCAACGTTAAATATTTAAATGTTCTTGAAATGTCATCAGATGCACTCATCAGCACGTACAGGCTTCTGTGTAAGTAAAACAGAATTATAATGAACTCAAAATAAATTTTAGACTACGATCATTGAAAGGAACTCTAAAGCAATGAACAGTTTAATAGAATTAACTACATTAGCCAATACAAGTGACCAGTGTGCACCCACGTACTGAGTACTACAAACTGCAACACTTAAAAAAAGCAATAATTCAGCTGATATTCAAGGAATCACAATTATGACTAACCGCTTGTATACAAAAATATGAATAAACACATTCATGACAAGCTATAGTAAAATAAACAAACCAAAAAAATAAAGAAAAATGAAGGTTCCCATGGCAACATTACCTTGCTATCCACATTTGTAAAGCCTTTCATTTTTCGGTTATTAAAAAGGCCATTAAGTTGAGGAACTAAGTCCAATTTAACTACATTGCAAGAAAAGCTGTGGGGAGAAACTTCCCTTCCACTCGAGGAGAGATGGAAACATGCTGGGAGCAGAGGTGGAAGGTGTGGGACAGCAAAGGCTCCTCCCGAGCAGGGAGTTACTAGGGATCATCCCACCTGCTGTTCCTAAGGAAGCATTGACTACCTCCAGTCTACCGAGCAAAAATACAGCCAGGTCCCGTGATGCTAATTAGAAGTCATCAGCCTAAATTATATGGCTGAAAGTTAGCATGTTCAGATGTCTCATGCCCATAAGTATCTGAAGAATGCATTGCTGAGAATAAGGAATGTTCCAGGTTAAATTAAATAAGTTGCACAACAAAGTGGAAGTTTGCCGCAGAGGGAAAGCATATAATCCCTGATAACCACCAGCCCATAAGCGAGATCCCTTTGCTCCCATGCTTCATTCACCAGGCACTTCCCAATTTCTTTAAATAAGCAAGGCAGAGCCCACAAACAGTTTTGATCATTATATGGCACCACTGGATTCCTGGCGGTAGCTTACGCTGAGACCTGAATAAGGAATGGGCTGTGGGACCCCCCAGATCCCAACAAACATTTGATAAAAGACCATCTCATAGTGAATATTCACTACCTACACTTACTTAGTACCTTTACATGCTCACTTGCAGCAAACATTTTAAAATGTAATTTCTTATTTCTTTCACCTCACAGAGGCTAAAAAGGGAGATTTCATCACATGGAACCAAACCGTAGATCCACGGATGTCTACCTTGAGCCTCACTGCCAGTCGCAAACTGCAGGAACAAATGGGTAACCTTTACATGGACCATCCCCTATGGCCTGGGTACATTTTACCAGTGTGTTTGGCAGCTTATGCTGCTCACAGAGCTGTGCCAGGGCTCTGAGGAGGCATCCTGGTCCCAGTTTTGGAGGATACCTGGCTCTGCTCAGGTTCTTTGCAATACCGTCCCTCTGATGTTGCCCCACGTCTTCTCCCTAGACCTCCTCCCAGTGCAATCCTATCTTCTTCTCCCACTATTTATTCTTTTGCATGAGAGTAATTAGATTCATTTCCCTAGTCTGTGTTTGCTCCTTGAGCTTGTATTGAAAGGAATGAACACCTCCCAGTCCGAGCACCTGACACCACAGTGTCAGCAGGATAAATTCTGTTCGGATCGTGAAGCCCAGGGATAGCTTACTTTAGTTAGAAAGGACCTTCATCTACGGATCACGCTCAGTGCAAACCCAAACCTTCACGGTGGGATGGTGCCAGCCTGTAATTGTACCTACAGCTACTCTAAGCTCTCACGTCTTGTTCAAAAACACTGTACCAGAGCGCTCATCACTCACTCAGCCAACCTAGATACCTCTATAAATTAATGAGACATACTTCACTTTCTAATTTAAATGTCGATACCTTCTGGCTATATTTTAATATACTATTACGGCATAAATTGCATGAGAATGCCCTATCATTTTGGGAGGTCAAGCATGAGGACATCATACATTATGTTTATTTGCCGAATTCCTGCATAGCTCAATATAACAAGTATTATGGCTATCATCTGTATCATTTGACAGTGTTCCCATGAACTAGATAATGCACTTCATCCCTACGACATTATGCTAATATTAATTCAATCCATCAAGTTATATAGGCTTTAAAGAAATTTAGCTTTGATGGTTTCTGTGACTGGCCTAAGTCAATGTCCTTTACTCAGCACAGAAACAAGAGCTCAAGGCCTAAAGCTGGTGCCATTTTTGAAATGTTGCTTCTCTAGAAACTTAAAGTTTCTCAGTCCAAAATTATGACTTGCATCTTCCTTCCAGACGCGAGCAAGTAAGACATGGCAACCTCTGCTTTCCCCAGGAACTCAACTGACTTCCAGGTTCCAGAGACCGTTTGCTCAGATACTTGCCTGCCCTGCAAGCCAGGTCCACTCCATCTAACTCTGCCCCTGTGTTAACACAGAGCACAGCCCAAGCTGGGAATCTTTCAGCTTGGCTTATTAACCGGGGTTTAATGCCATGCTACCCCTGCTTTATAGCTTTGCTATGGGAGCTGGCTGCACCTGGCTGGCTCAGAGAGCAGGTGGAGATGGTCTGTAAATGCTTGTGTCCACCCACACAGATGTGACCTGTTTTATCCTCGTAATGCACAAAACCAGCACCTTTTTTGCTGCCCTCTGGGTCCAGAAGACCCAGAACATAACCTAGGTCCATGCTTAATGGAAACAGCTAAGATCTAAATTGAACCATTAACAATGGCTCATTGAATAAATAAAATACTGCACATCATGTCCGGTGTGGTAACTGAGAACAGCATCTCTGCCGTGAAACAGGAACACTTTTCACATGGTTATAAAAGCTTATGGTTTAAAAAAAAAAAAATCACATTTATTTCAGTTACCTAGTTTCCTAAAAAGATCAAGTACACACAGTTTATGACATTTCTATAGGTCTGCCTGGAATTAAACTTCATGTAATGTTTGAATTTCTCCAGGAATTATTCCATAAAGATAATGCCTGGCTCATACTTACAAGTACTTCTGCTTTGCTGCTCAGTCCTTTTCCGTAATTGTCAGTTGCAATGACTTGAAACTTGAAATAGGATCTTCTCATATTTTTGAACAGCATAGCAGTTTTTATTAACCCCGTGTAAGCTTCAATCACAAAACCTTCTTTGCCATCCTTGATTGGAGGAATGATGAGCCTGTATTGCATGGCACTGTAGTTCCCAGTGTCTTTATCATCAGCCTAATGGGGAAAAGAAAACAAGCAGAGGCAAATAAGGTAAACACGCCTGTGAAGAATCATTAACCTTGTCCTTTAAATAAAGTTGCATATTGATCAAGCAAATTTCTTCCACTCTGACATTTAAAACACTAGATCCCGGAGAGCAGATATTGCTACTACTTTAAATGCTTCATTTAACATTGCTGCCTACAGTTTTGCTTTTCCAGAAATTTCTTTCTCCTTTGTTGGCACTATACTGCTCAAAACAAATAAAAAAAAAAAAAAGAAAAAGAAAAAGAAAAAAAGAGAAAAAAGCCAAGAAAAACGTAAATGGACTTTTCAAGTCTGCAACAAACCGAACAGGTAAGTAGAATTTAATTCTTAGAAACCTCCATTGCCAAATTCTTGTTAACAAATAGTAAAGAAAAAAACTCCAGGCAACACATTCACAAACTTATACAACAAGAATGTCCTTCCTCTTCTCAGAGATATTCTGAATCCTTATTGAATGAGCACATATATTTTTTGAGTAATTTAATCCCTTTTGTTTTAAAAAAAAATTACACAAATAAACCCAAGAAGTATTGAGCTGCATTCCTGCAATGCAGCTCAATGTATCTGATCTACAGACCTGATGTAGGACACAGAGCTCCCCTGGAATTCTTGCAGAATCAGGATGCAGCCCCGGCACCAATTAGGAACCACTGGGAGCTATGTTATTTCACCTCCCTTGTACCCGACACCCCTCATAGCCCCGTTCTGGCCTCTCCAGATCCAATCCTTTGCACCAGTCATGCTCCTGTTCAAAAGGCAGCACCCATATCCAGATGGGAGTGTTTTTGAGGACCCTAATAAAGCTGTCATGTGCTTCATCTAGGAAGGGGTCAGCGAGATGGGAGCTAATTACCACCTGTAGACTTGCCCACTCATCAGACCTGGGCACTCCCTCAGCATCTGGGACACGACTTTTTCAACCTGTGGCTTAAGAGAACGCTGGGGAAAAAAACACCCTTAACTTTAAAAAGGTGCACGTTTTTGTGTGCAACCCATACTTCATCATGACTTAAAAACCAAAAACAATGATCACAAACTAGTTGGGGTTTATGGCAGGGTAAAGAGTTGTTCCCCATGATACAACACTGCCATCTAAAAAGCATTATCTGTGCAAGGTCATTAAGTCTTCAGGAGATGGCCATTAATCATCATTAATTGTTTCCTCACCGTCAGCAAACAAGATCTATTGGGTGGAAACTTTTACTAACTCCTCTTTTGTCTTTATTTTCTGATGATTTCCAGGGAATACTAATGAGGAGATACAAGAAGCCAGTCTAAACCCCAGTGAAAGAGGCACTTTGAACTCCTAAAGCATGCACACTCTAAAATCCTGCAGTTCGGATGCCCGAAGCTGGCAGACAGGCTACAAGTTAATTCTCAGAAGCTCTGAGAACTCAGGAGTGCTCCAGAGAAACTGATGGCCTCAGCATCGTTACAGTTCAGGCTATTTCCATCTCAGAAACCATCTACATGCAGATCAGCAAAGCCAGGTGCAAAACAGCCCGAGGAACTTGGAAAAAACATCAGATTCCAATTTCAAATATTTGAACTTTGTTATTTCCATTTCCCCCCTTTCCATTCCATTTCTCCCCTTTCTCCCACTATTTATACTTTGAGCAAACTCAGTGTAACGTTCAGCTTTGCAGGGCCACCAGAGACAGCTTATGAGCTGCTGACACTAAAGTACCAACTTCCTTAATACAGAGTAAGGATGTTTGCTATTCTTGTAATTTGTCCTAAAAGCAAGTATTTTTGACACTTCATTAGGAGGAGACACAGGACATCTCAAGAGTTGCGTCAGGACTGCCAAAGAAGAGAAAGAGCTATTCTTAATCTTAGTATTACAGCAGCATATCTTCCTTTTGGTATGTGAAAGAAATACAGGTATCTCCTAAATTCTGCTGTGATTGAGCACTGATTAATATCTATGATATATAGTAGTATATAGTTAATACCTATGTATTACAAGTAGGTAATATGTACCTACGAGCATATAGTTAATACCTGCAATTTTAGGAACTACCAGGTCAAATTCAACCCTCCTGTAACTGAGCATAAGTGTACCCACTGAAATGGAGTTTCACTGCCATCACCCAGTAGTTTTTGTTGTGGAAAAGGGCCTGAATTCAGCTCAGCATCAGCAATGGGATGAAGGCTACAGCTGCTTTCCTGCCAACAAAACGTGCTTTTAACACATCAGTTGCCTTAAAACGGAGAGCAGAAGGGTACTGTGGTTTGGTTTTCAGATTGAGGAGGATTGAGGGGAGAAAAAAAGTATGGAAATACACAGGACTCTCTAGACCTGATTCAAACTGCATGTCTGGAAGCCAAGAGATGAAAATGGAGTTGAAAACTGGGAGTGTTAGCCAACCAGTTACAGTTTGTCCTAGTATATGTGTCTTTTTCTGGTGTAATTAATTAACACAAGACTTGGGTGGTGTCTTCACTTCACGCGGCAGCTGTCCCTAAAGGCCATCCAAATATCTCACAGCTAAGAATTTAGTGGAAAGAGGTCCACAAAGGACGGTAAGTTTGAGGAGCAGGTGTCAGGAGATGCAAAGCTACAGAATTCTGTGGCAGTTTGTGGCAAAAACAAGCTGATTTCAAAAGTGCTATAGAGAGGTAAGAGTGTAAAAGAGCACAGCAGGGAACAAATATGGGGCTGGGGGAGGAAGAGGAAAACTGCAACAGCTACAACAAGCTTACTGGCTTAAGTGAATCACAACGTAAAACAGCCTCTACAACAGTACAACGGCAGATGTACTTGGCTTCAGACCCGAAAATATCCAACAATCTGTAAATTCCTACCAGCAAAAATTGCCTGGTTCTAAAGGCTATTTTATGTACCAGCAACTGATTTGAAACAGTCAAACCTGCCATCTGCTCAGTGGCACTAAGCGAGGAAGAAGGAGAAAAATCCACCCACCCAGCCCCGTTCATTTTCCATACCCTGTTAGCATCCTCAGGCTCGTGATTACGGGTGACCCTGCTGGGGAGACTGGAGAACATTTAAAATTAACAATGGCATTTCACTCTAAGCAGCTAATCTGAATTTGGCTCGTGCTGAGAACAATGTAAAGTGTAATAGTTTGATGATTACACAACGGCTTCAGGAGCTACGGTTAATGAAGATTTTAATGCTCATCTCGAACAAGCCACCACCAAACACGTCAGCCCAGGGGCAGTTTTGGTGACGGTATCTGAGTGTTAATGCCACATGGCATTGCTTTTACAAGTCTCTCCGGGTGGGGGGGACACGTGCCCTACTGCAACACTGTGATTGTGCAGCCACAGGGTTGTGTCTCACACTACAGCATTCCTTGTGGCAACGTGCAGACTTCAGAAACGTGACATAAACACCTTTCACGAGGGCTGCACAGAGCCAAAAATTAATTAATTTATGCTTTAAATTATTTTAATTTAATTTAATTTAATTTAAACTAAAAGATTTTAGGCATCCTTACAACAAAGTAATACAACAAAGATGAAAAGAGTAAACTCTGCTAAGCATATTGCTGGTCTCTGCCCACCCTGTTCTCAGTGAGGCCCAGCTCCACAGAAACTTCTGAGAAATACAGGGAGTAAAAAAAATAAAGCAAGCAGTTGAGAATTGTTTCCTCCAATGGTGCCAAAACCCCCATGGTGTGGAAACAGGGATCCAATTTGATAGGCTGTCTCATGGGGAAAAAGTGTTGAATAACAGGTGTTCCCAGTAAGAGGAGTACACACAAAAGAGGTATATTTTGACAGAATTGTCAGAGTTGGAAGGAACCTCTAGAGACCATCCAGTCCAACCCCCCTGCCAAAGCAGGGCTGCCCAGAGCACATCACTCAGGGCTCCATCCAGGTGGGGCTTGAA
>JAOQGM010000002.1:1432745-1451213 GCA_027564225.1 Gallinago stenura
GGGTTGCCCTAGTGCTTAGAGACATGGGTTAGTGATGGGTTTGATCAGAGTGAGGTTGATGGTTGGACTGGATGATCCGAAAGGTCCCTTCCAACCTGGACAATTCTATGATTCTATGAATGTGAGAACTGGGGAAAAAAGAAAAATCTCAGTCTGGTTCAGGTGATTTGCATCTTTCTGGCAAGTAGAAATCAATGCCACTTATACTGTTCCTCCTCAGTAATACAAGAAAGGATGCAACAATTTATTAATTTACCGCTGCCTTCTTTTGAAGTGAGAGTCATAAGCCATCCACACAATGTAAAGGGCCATTTGGCTGCAGCAGTGTCCAATAATTTCAATGCTACTGTGCAGGTAACAGATTAAGTTATTTTTTTTCTGCAGTGAGTATTCTGCTGTGCAATCCTTGTTTTGATCAAGTTCAGGGAAGGTTAATCCAGGCCAAAGGCTGAAAGCGAGAGTCTAAGGGAGGTCACTGTGTGTATCCACCTCCTCCAAGCCGGAAAGATCAGTGTGATTAAGGGTATGCTGCACTGCTGCTCATTCCATTTTATATCACATAAATGATATATGACATCATCAGATGTTGTCCATAGTTGGCAAACAGAATCATATTACACAATAAAAATTCCAATGCTTTTGGTTAAGAGCTGAGCTGTGAACGAGAACAAATGTTAACGGAGCAGCTTAAACCCAAAAGGACTTGGAGAGCTCTGTAAGACAAATGCTGCTCTGAGGATTACAGGGATGAGTCCCTAACAGCTGTATGAATTCCCTACTTGGACAGGGAATGCTGTAATGCCTGCTTCTGGTTTTCTCTAGTTTCATTTTGTGTTTTGAAGACTGCAACCTGCCCAACTGCTAGGGCCTACAGTTAAATACTGTATTAAAGTAATTATTCTAATACTAATGCTAATAATTATTCTAAATGAAGTGAAAGCACAATTACTACTAAGAGGTAACAGACAGATCCAGTTCCTGGTCCCAGAGCAGGAGCAAAAGACAGGCAGAAGAGGAGGGACCAGCTCCTCCAGGGCCATGGCAGGGATGTACACCCCCATGCAGAAGCACCCTGTCCCTGAACACAGGCTCAGATTTGGCAGATGGTCTGGCAGAAATTGTGAGTGTTAGAACCCCTTCAGTTCCCTCTGCAGACATCTTAATTGGCCAATAAAAAATAATAAATTACTTCCATGAAACAGCGAACATGCTCATCAGGAGCTGTCTGTTTAGCTAAGCCCTAAAGCAGCAGCTCAGACTGCAGTTAAAATTGCAGAGGAATAAAAGCTTGGATTGGAATCAGGTAATACACTGTGTAAAAAATCAATTGTAAAATCACTGTGGACTTCTGTGTGCCTTTTATGTCACCACGCATTCAAGACCCAGGGCTGGATTGAGAGCCCTGCAAACATCTCCACTGCCCTGCTGGAGAGAAAGCAGTACCCTCTGTCAGGTCACCAGGACTTGCTGATGTTGGCCTTGTGCAAGGGCTCTCCTGCTTCAGAAGAAGGGAGAATAGGAGTCTTTCCCACTAAAAACAACCCCAAAAAGCCTTGCAACATGCTTTTTACTTCTGCATTTCTTTTCACAGCCAAGGCCTGCTCCTCTTGTTCTCTTTTCTGAGACTCTGCACCCCTCTCCTGCTGATCTGTCTCTTGAATCAACTGTTTCAGGTGTCCTCTCTTGGATCCTTCTCACCTCATGCAGGAGTACCACAGGGCTCTGATTTCAATCTTCACTTTTGCCCCCCTCCCCTATAAATTTTGTATCTGGAATGTTCATCTATAAGCTCAAATTAAACCATTCTTTCTATTCCACACATCTCTTGTGACCACGGTTCTAAACTTCTACCATCTGACATAAAACTCATTAATGACATCTGCCCAACAAAATGAGATATTTTTTTTTTCCACAAGCCCTCCCCAGCTCTCTTGACTGCCACTCAAAATACTACTCTTCCTCCTGTTACCCAAGGCTGGAACCTAAGCATCATCTTCATCTCAGCAATATATATAATATCAATTATGTCCACTGATCTGTTCAAAAAGTCAGCCTGTTGTTGAGTACTATATTTACTTAATAATTTCTTTTATCTCATTTCTTTCTCATTTAAAATATAAGCTGCTTGTCCTCACTTTCAGGCCCTGTTCTGTCCCCAGCCTAACACCTTTTACTGCTGAAGTTGTTGATCCTGGCTTTCCAAACAAGTGTCATCATTTATTGCTCATGTGTGGGAAGAGTTTCCAGGAAAGCAAGAAACCTTTTTTTTTTGGATCCTATTAATCCCTTAAGTTCCCCATTCCCACACCACCTCCTTTGACAATACACAGTCTGCTCTTACACTAAGGCCACCAAGTGGATCTGAATTGCTCCTCTGTACCTGTCTGAAATGAATACAATACAAATTCACAATCGTACAGCTGGGTCAGCCAGGTGATGCAAACGACACCTTTTCTTCGAATATATTCCTATTTGAAAACAAGTCTCTCTAAAAAACAACAAAAAACCCACCCAAATAAACCCAAGCACTTTAATTCTTTCCAAAATTCACTGTGCTGGGCAAAAAGTTTCTTTTAGGAAAACAACAGGCTTCAGCTACTTCCTTCTTCAAAGTATTACAGAAAATGCTCAGGGAATGATGTCTAAAGTGATGTTTTTCTTTGATTTTTGATTTGCCAAGGAAGAGCACAGACTGTTTGGAAAGAGGTGACTTGCATCTCAATCCGAGAAATTTTGCAGAGATGGAGAGGTAGTGCAGAAGCCTTCTTACACTGTCATCAAAGCTAATAATCGCAGACGTTTACTGCCCCTAAAATAATTCTGAGTTCACTAGAGACTGACAAACAGAATTACTCAAAATCACGTGGCAATTCCTAGCATCTGCAGATAAACAGTAAGCTGAACACAAGCCTGATTCATATATGCTAAATACTTTCCTCAGACTTACATTTAAACTGAAGTTGCCAGATACGAAGTCCACATTTGTGAGCTCCGCTTTTGTTCCTCCTACAATTTTTGCTTCTTAGCTAAAATACAAGTAATTAAACTCTCTTCTCTCCCACAGCTCACAAATCTTCACTGACAAGAGTCAACAACAAAAAAGAAAAGCATCTGCACAAACGGACTCGACTGACTGCACCTCTGTAAAAGCAAGGAGGCATGATTTAGAGCATCATCAAAAATCCCTCTCCTCTTGGACACGAGTACATCATTAAGATGGGTAAGTTCTAATGTTTCAGCTACAAATGCTTTTCATTTGTGGACCGTTACCAAACAGAATGTCATTATCCTTATCCCCATGATACTGGTGAGATAACTGAGACCCAGAGGTGACGCTGTAACTCGCTGCATAAAAGCACCTCATTGTGCAAGACCACTCAACAAGCCTGTTCCTTAGCAGAATCTGAAATATAGGATGTGGCGTGCCACATCAGCACTCAGTACACCTGAATGCTTCATAAAATTATGATTTATGAGAGCTTTAGCTAAAACGTGATGGTGTCATTTTTGCAAACAATTCCATTATGGACTTATTTCAGCCTTTCAGGGCTTCTAAAGGAGTAAACGTTTATAGATGTCTCAGGTATTCTTGTACTTCATAAATCTATGATCCAAGATTTAACTGCGTAATGGCATATAGGGAAGTAATTATAGCTGTTATAAAGCGTGTGTTTAACCGAACACGTTGCTGTCAGAAAAAGGCAGCAGCTTCACACCAGTGAAAAAGCAGGAAAGTGGAGAGACTCTGGTATTCCACCAGGATACCTGTAAGAGTCGAGGAAGGATTTTGTAACAAATAGGAGAGGGTTCTATCAACCGACAAGTTATTCCTCTTACCTTTACTCTCACTGTGACAGTAGCCAGACCAGGGGGCATAGTGCCCTTGCTATCGAAGGCTTCCACAAGGAAGGTGAAGGTGGCTTCTGTGTCAGCGAATGACTCATAATCCAAGGACTTCAAAAGCGATAACTCGCCCGTGTATCTGTTCAGTGCAAAATACTCCCGTGCTTCCTGCGTCCGTATTCGATAGTTAACATCAGACCCAAGGTCGACATCCTTTGCCTAGAGCATGCCATACAGACGGAAAAAAAAAACCCCAAACAAAATCCATTTTCACCAAAAATCCCTACCAGATTTAAAGAACATAAAAACGCAAGCTACTGCAAACAAATTTAACTCCATCGTATTATTCTAATAGTATTTCACGTACTTAATGCTATTGCACAAACACAAGGAAGACAGATCCAGGTAAGGTTATAAAAAACAGAGAGAGCCACCACATGGAATAAGCAGAATATTCTGAGCAACAGTCCCTGGAAGCTCAATGTGTTCCTGTTCCCTTCCCTGGGCACCTGCTGATGGCCACTGCCAGGGAGGGGAAGCTGGGCTGAGCAGGCTCTCACCCCCCTATGGATATTTTAAATGGATATTTTAAATCCATACCAGTATTTAGACAAAGAATATTAATTTTTAATTAGGATAAGGAGTATTCTGTGATGGCTTCAGCTGTAATTTGACCTTAGATTCATCTGCAGTCAGATTCAGAAGAAGAAACCATTCTGGCTGAAATTGGCTCAGGACAGATTCTTCTCATTAAAGGACGCTGACCGAAACACCAGGAGGATATATAGGCTGCTTATGGGAAGTGAATCTCTGCTGTCTTCAGAGATCTTGCTCATCCTTGAACAATTAACTCTCACTTGTCTGAGTATCTTTTATAGTCAGTGAAGGGAAGACACCACCTCTAGGTGCCCACTTTACTCAAGCTATCTTAGATGGTGATCTTGGTATTGGGTGAATTGCTTCTGGAAGCAGCTATTTATCTCCATTAACTATAATGTGATGTTAGACATCTAGGTTTGACTTAAACGTCTGAATTAGTTGAGTTACAGCTCTCTCTTCCTACTCTTGTAAACAGGTAGGAGCAATATAAGCTTTCAAAACCAAATCAAAAGGTTTTAAAGGTGTAAAACAATATTCCAAGAAGTGACAATAGTAGCCTAGGTTCTGTTGTTTGTTTAATAATTGCTCTTATTTCCAAATGAACCTCAGCTTCAGACTATTTTTATGTACCTGTCTTAAAGCCATGCATTTTTCAGCCTGTTAAATGTGGTCACTTCCCCCACTCCAGTTTGCAATCTTTTAGTGGAGTCTCCCTGACAAATAAGAACACGCTTAGTATTGCGGAACATTTACAAAACACCTTCTTCCCCCAATAGTGCTTTCTTACCTCTAATTGCAGGAAGACAGTGCCTGGTGGTAGGTTTTCTGGCACACAGACAGAGTAGGAAGCATTAGTAAAAACAGGGCTGTTGTCATCAATGTCCAGCACCTTGATGGCTAACGTCAGCGTTGAGTGGCGGGGGTCTGCAGCCCCATCCGTGGCTACGACAGTCAGTTCATAGTAGTCCCTCACTTCCCTGTTCAGTTTAACCGCCGTGTAAATGCTGCCGTTTGACGTGATTCGGAAAAGATTGTTGAAGTTTGCCAAGCTGTAGTGAACTTGACCATTAACACCAGCATCTGGGTCTGTAGCCTAAAGAAAAAGAGATAAGAACCCCATTTTAATGCAATTATAAATACCTAGATGGGAGTACTGAGGCAGAGGGTAAGACTCTACAGAGCACTAATGCTTGTGTGACCACTTGGCACTTGTTGTTCACAGCAGCTTGTCCCTCTCTGATATTTTGCTGAAGGTAAAATATCACACAGAAACAAATGCCTTCATTTCCAGTGCCAGGAGGCAGGTCTACTGAATCCTACCTCGACTTCAGGAGAAAATACACATTTAGCTGCTCTGCCTTGGACAGCTGAGCACTGAAGCAGAAGATAAACTAAATGCTTTTAAAGTCAAGCCCTCAGATTCTTCTCATGCTGAAGTACCTTCAGGTCTGAGGGGAATTTGTATTTTCCACTGATTTAGGTGTTTCATTGCTGCCCAAATCATTAGAGAGTACATACTTAGATGAAAGATGGATGCAGTCAGCAGATAGGTAGAATGAATACATTAGTTAGAAATTTTCTTTTCTCTTAACATGTTTGTTGCATTTAGTGATTTAATCTCTCTGAAGAGCTACTTTCTATAGTTTAAGCTGTTCTTCAAAACCAAATGTTACCCCATTTCATCCTTAGTCTTCTACACTCAGAGGAGGCAGACGATTGCAATAGAAAACTGTTTAGAGTTTGTTAGATTGATGTCTTTGTTCTCACATAAGTCTCAAGTCTCAGTATCAGACAAATAATTTTTGCTATTATGCAACTGCCCTACAGGGATGGACAAAATTCTTGTTTTTCCTAGACTATATTGAGGGCCTGGTAGCTCTGAGTGCTGACCTGTTATTTTTCCTCCTCTTAATTAAATTATGGCATGATGAATAAGGTTATGTAAATTAAACAAAGGGCATTCTGCAAACAAGGTATTTTAATTTATTTGACTTTATAAATGAGGCGACAGACATCTGGGAAGATCATAAGAGATTTTCATGTTTTGTTATCAGAACAATTGTCAGGAAGTTTCCACGAATGTTTAATTCTGGTGAAAGTGTTCATTGTAAGACTTTGTAATGAAACCATTTATCTTCCTAGAAATCAATTAAAAGTTAATTAGAATTGTTAATAAGAAAAATTGTACTGTGCTTTCCCCCTGCACTACATCAATGTGCTCAGCAGTAATGGCTACAACTTCATAATGACCAGTCTATGGATAACACAGCCTTTTTTAATCAACATCTTTCAACCTAGGGCTGATTTGCTTCATTCAGAATCAATTCTATCTCCGCTGTAGAAGTAACTGGCTTGGGACAGAAAGACCTCCTAGATGACATTCTGGCAAACCACCAGAAAGCTAGTCAAGGAGAAAAGTTTAGAGTATACAGTAATAGGCACTTTGCCTCACTGAAAGTAAAGCAAAGCATCGGAAAGGCAGAGTAAATTGCAGAGATTATGGAGAGGACACAGACAGCACTACTGACCCTCCTAGACACTGATCTCAACTCACGCCTGAGGTCTACCCTTACACTTAGCCTCTAATGTAAGACAAAGCCATATTACAGCAATTAAATTGATTCTAAACAGCTGGAGTTAAAAACCACACAACCCCACCACAGTATTTCAGTAATCTGAAATTTCAGTAATCTGAAATACTAGTACCATTGGAACCTATGAGAACAAACCAGGTGACTTTTTTATTTAAGATTAATTTTGAAGAATGTTTTTGAATAGACAAACTTATTTTTTTAGGAAAGCAAATTGAAATTACTTTCGAATATACAGCAGACTTTGCAATTTGTTTCCTAAAAATATGGCTATGCATGTTGTAAATTCATTTGTATACCTCCTTCGGCAAAAACATCTTTTCCCCATTCTGCAGGACTCTTGTTCCCAGGCAGAACAGCAGGTAAATCATCGTTATGAAATCCAATTAAACTAGGTGTTACAGTGCCACCATAACACTAGCGAGAAGTCATGCATCAGCTTTGTGCATTTTTTTCTGCCTTAGTCCTGTGCTTCCACGGCACGGGGCAAATTCAAATTTCAGATGGATGTTCTGACTGAATCATCAAATTGTGCAAACAAGAGTTTTCTGCACTTTGTCCGCTAAGATTTCTATCATCCTTGTGGTCTGATTATCTATTAGGTTAAAAAAAAAACCCAGCTTTGATCCCAACTCCCTGCTCTATCTGTGGCGTTCCACCTGAGACAGCTACAGCCAATTTACAGGTCTATCCCGTTGCTCAGGCAGCACTTCGTGCCACCCATCGTTGATGACCACCATGCAGAAGCTGCTGAGGAGATGGGCAGAGCTGAAAAGTTACAAGTTGTAGAAGCACTGCACAACCTCCCTACAGGTGGCTTTGTGGCTCCAGGAGAGACTTGGGAAGGCCAAATGTCCTACGTGGTGCCTCCTCCAGCCCAGACTCCCCTGTGGTACAGCAGAGGGGCCTTTATGTCCCCTAACAGCCTTTCCCTGGACCACCAGGGTGTCCCCACCGGCTGCAGGGGGGTCTGCTCCAGCTCCTGAAGCTCCTCTTCCCCCTCAGAGCTTGTTCCTTGCCACCAGGAGAAGTTTTGCCCTTTTTTAGTGCCGTTCCCCAGAGGCATCGCCCGTGTTGCTAATGGGCTGAGCTGTGCCCTGTGGGGCCAAGGCTGGAACCAACCTCCTCTGACATGTCCCCACAGAGACTCCTCACCCCGCTGCCAGCCCTGGCCATGGGCACCACGCATACACGTGTTTAAAATTGAGGTGCATGTTTTTATAGAATTGAAACTGATTTTATTGTGAAAAAAAACCCAAAACTTTAAGAAAATGCTATTATTTTACCAAATTAGATCACTTTTACATTTTAGGATCTCCATTAATTAACATTTTATCACTATAAACTTGAAAAGAGATAACGCGCTCTGTACGGATATGAAAGAAAAGGGGTTTAATGTGTTTTTTAAACGAATCCTATCTCAAAGATATACAAAATTAACTCTTTCCACATGGAAATAATTTCACAGAGCCTCTTGGAGGCTGTGGACAGCAGCTCTATGGAGAAGTCCTGGAAGGACTCCCTGGTGGCATGGTTATTATCTGTTCCTGTTCACACCTACTGCTTTGTATCAGAACAGATGACTTCAAGTCATCCCCATTTCATCCCCACGCTCTGTCTCCGACAGGTACAAGCTGGCATGTACATACTGCAAGCCTTGACCAGAATGTAGGGAGTAGGAGGTCTGCACAAGGAGGAGCTGGGCTTTCAGAAAGTCCTGCTTCAAAAATCAGCCCTGCTTGAAGTACCCTTAAAACACCCTACTTAATCCAGAAGCTAGCTACATCCCAATAATTTTAATACAATTTGCTCATTACCAACGCTGAGCTGAATTACCCAGGTATACAGTTAACAGAGGTGGAGAGAAGCAAGCTAGCACTTCATTTCTCTATGACCCAAGTCCCAAGGGAAGTCCCAAAGACAAATTCAAGGAGACTACGGAAGGACTAAAAGACTTGATAGCACATTCTTCACCCAATGAGTCACACAAGGCTTTCAAACACAACCTCACCGATTTGCACATAAATAGCATGGGAAGAGTCTTGAAGCTTCAGTTGGTAAAGGGCCACCAGATGATAGCAGATCTTAAAAGGAGCTACAGATCTATTTACAGGCAGAAATCTCTTCACAGCCCTGCAGGTGCTGCTCAGAGAAGGAATGCAGGCTTTGTGGAGGCAGCGGAAACAGCAAACGCGATTGCTGTAGGCAACACAGCCCTCACAGGCCACAGGGGAGAGAGAGACCATGAAAATTGGAAACAAACAAACAAAAATCCAAGAAGAGGAAACCAGCAATATGAGGGAAATCTCAAAAGTAGTGAAAAGGAACCCAAGAAGGGACAGTAGTGTATTGTACCTCAAATGCTGGAGGTGGTGAGACTTTCCTCTAGCCTGTTTAATGGTTGTGAGGATCTGAGAGACAGAGCTGCACGTGCTGCTGCTGTATCTCCACTACGTAGTACTACATGGAGGGGAAGACTTGCATATGATCACCCACTGGATATGAATAAGGATGAAAAATTATCCAACTATAAGAGCTGCATGGAGGTACACCATCTGCATAACCACTGAAAGGAGAAGAGAGCTCTTTGGGGTGGGCATGGCCGCTCATTGCACCCCGTATTTTTGTTCCCTGGAGTTTACCTGCTCCCAAACTAATCTCTGAGCCACACACCCTCAGGTGGCCAGCCAACCCACAGCAGGGCTCAGGCTTGTTTCAGTTCAGACCTGGTTGTGGTCCTGGGCTTATGACATTCCAGCTCCGTCTGAGGTTCTGCACCGAGACATCGTAGGTACGAATCCAGGCTTTGTGGGCAAAACTGGTCATGCCAGCCTTTCCAGAAACAGACACCTGTTTAAAGGACTAAGCACTGCAAGCTGAGCCACAGAATACGATAAATTCAGATCAAGGACCTCTCCCTAGTGCTCTGATTCTGCCATATGCTCCTGATGGTTCTAGCCAGTGCTTTCTCCAATTGCTTCAAAAAATTATCTGCTAGGAGGCATGAAAGGTTGTCAGCTCTGGGGTCTCTCCAGCAACCAGCTCCCTTGTCTGTTTCCAGCTACAACAATGAAATACAAATCACAGATATTTTTTTTCTCTGGGCTACATCAACATTCTTAATAATTTATGAGGTAAGGTCCACTAGGAGCAAACTTTGAGAACAAAATCAGCTAGATTTCTTTCTGTTCCCCACAGCATCTCACCCGAGCTTCAAATCCCTACACATTTGATCTTGCCTCTGTGTGCAGAACACATTTTTCCCCCTAAGACAAGCCAAAGGTGTCCAAGTTGAAGGCAGCACAAGCGATAATCCACATTTCCGAAGACCATCACTCTTCCCCCACCACAGCAGGACGTCAAGGCCAGACAAGCAAAGAAAGACCCTACTCATTTCTGCCCTTTTTTCCTGCTGGAAGGTTTTTTTGTCGCATCCAGCCCTGACCCCAGCCCTCCTTCCCCTCATCCCTGCAGTCATCAAAGGGAAGGAAAGGATCAGTTCAAGCCCCTGTAGCTGTCGAGGCAGAGCTGGGTGAGGAGCAGCAGAGCAAAGGGGGCTGAGGGGCTCCCAGCCATCCCACCACAACTACTGCAACACCGGAGTCCTCACTCATCACCCATCACCCCAACATCTGCCAACACATTCTGGGGCTTGATCACTTGCACTACACTTGCTAAACCTGGAGAGGAAACTAAGCTGATTTTGCTATTCTGGGTAAGAGAAAAATTGGGAACCGGTTTTCCCCCTTCTTACTGAAATGGGTTCAAGCAGCCTGTTGGGCACATTTACTACACCAGTGGTACACCACCAAAGAGCTCGTAAATTCACTCAACTCAACGTGACCTAACCGAAAAGGATTTTGTCAGGAGAGAGGAGCCTGCTTTACATACATCGAAGGTAATTTATTTTCTTTAGACTGGGAGCATCTGCAGAAGAATAAATTAGACTTAAAATATGACAAGAAACAAAACAATCCCTTGCCAATGCTGCAAGAGATGCAGAAAGAGGAGATGCACATTTCTCCCTCTCCCATCTCATTATGTTTATTCAGAATTAGGAAAAGCATGTCCCTCTGACAAGTCTCTAGTATCTACTGCTGTTACTCCAGTAACTCCTCAGATCTCCATGACTGCTCTCGCTTCCATCTCTCATGGGGCTAACTTATAAAGAACTATATGATAAAACATCTAGAAACCTAGGAATTAATCATTATTTCCTGAAAAACATTCCACATTTACTGGAGATACCCTAATCGGCAAGGTAGCAGCCTTTATCTGTTGTGGTAAGTTTAAATTTCCATTACCAACTATGCTTCAACATTACTAAGGAACCCTCATGAATATAAACCAACAGTGTTCCAGAGTAACAAATTATCTTCCTTCATCTTAAAACAGCTTGAAAATAAAATTGTGGGAGATCTGGATTAACAAAACATCTTTTGAGGGATCATTAACTCTGAAATAGAATAACAAATGTTTAAATGTCAACAATATTAATTATATCATTATCATTCTTTTCAAAAGAAACCTCTTGCTAATATCAACCACTTTTGCTCGCAACGGGTAATAACAGGATTTAGGCAGGTTAATTGAGGGTTTATGCTTGGGCTGCTGGTGCTGGAAACCAGCAAAATAAGGCAGTGTGTTGTTATTTATACTTGTCTCTCAAGCAGAGGCAAACATGACAAGTATCTCTCATTAAAGCTGAAACACTTCTTAGGAACAACTTGGCCACCAACCCAACTTCCTCCAGATGAAATTTTCCTTCAGGTCTTCTTCGGGGACCGAAGTTCCCCATGGTCCATACCCACTCCAACAAAACCTCCTGATCTCTGACAGCACCTCCAGGATTCCAGCAAACACGTCAGCTTGAGGGAGGGATGGAAATTGTTCTGGAGGATACAAAGGATGATGTTGGTGGGAGTTGGGTTATTGTTTTCACGGATAATAACATGATTTTTCTATTATTATGGGTTTAATGGGTTTATTATTATGAGTTTAATTTTTTTTTTATTATGGGTTTAAAATATTCCCAGGCTCCTCAATTGTGTCAAAAAGCAAATCGAGTGTGGGTGGGAGTGCTAAATTGGATTTTGTACTTGTTTTTCAGGGAGATAAGTGTTTGTGTTCACAGGACAAAATTAACATCTCCCAGACACAGTAAAAGGCCACAGATATTTGAAATGTTTCTGCCCCCTTGGAATTTATTTAAAAATATTTTAAGAAGGGAAAATCAGTCACCCGTAAAAGTTTGGAATTTTTCTTCTGCTTCAGAAAGGCTTTTCCTCTCTTTCATTTATTTTTGCCCGCTCTTACACCGTCTTTCATTTCCCTATTTCACTCATTACGTGCTGGAAGCAAAGCAAAATATTAGAAGGCACCAACAGTTTTGAAAGATTTCTGTGAAAATAATGTAAACGAAGAAGTAAGGAAATACACTTTTACCCTCCCAGTGTTGTCATCAGTTTCACACACAAACTCATCTCATGCAGTAGGATGAATAAATCCTGCTCTAAACACACATGGCATCACTGTATGCCCATTACAGAGAGGTGCAATGCTCCCTTGCAACCCAAAATAAAAACCCTACAAGAGTTAATTTCTGCAGAACTTCCTACAAAAGTGATATTTAAATTACATTATTCCTATGAAGAAAAAAAGAATTACTGACTTGTAGAACTGGCGGACTGCAAGTTTTGTACAAGTTTCAGATAAGAAATGATATAACGCTTTTATTCTGTACTTGTGCTCAACTAAAAGTCTACAGAATGCTTTTTAACTTATTTGATTCAGCTATATAATTTCTGACGTGCCACAAAACTTAACATTACACTGTGAGAAAAGAAAAAGGCTTAGTTACAATCTGTGATAAATCTTAAACGATCTGAATTACTGGCCTGCAAAAAAGAGACTTGATGAAGAAAGCCGATATAAAGAATAAATAATAAAATTGGGCACTCTACTATCGGGGGCAATTTCAGAACTGGGCAGTTCAAGTGGGTGTAGCTAAAAGCATTGGCAAGGCAAAAATGGAACTCGGAGGCAGCACTCTCAGATTTTGGCTGTTCTGAAATTTCAAGGCAGCTCCTATTTCATTAAGAGAACAAACTAACGCCCTACACACGCGCTTCTGGAAAACACTACAGGTTCCCTGCGTATCCTCCAGGAACTTTTCAAAAGAAAAAGTGTCTTATTGAACTACAAGTCATGCCAGCTTATCGTTTTGGTTTTTTTTTCATAACTACACTTGGAGTAATTTGTTAGGGTAAAGGAAGCACATGGTAGATTTTTAAATACTGACATATTTTAGCCATTATACAAGACGAGAAAACCTTTGGTAATTACTTTCATAGTCAATGCTAATTCAGTGCATCTGGAGGGTTAGTTCAGAAACCAATTTAATGTGACTTTAAATAAAACTACACAGTAAGAACAGTGAAATGCTACAAGCAAATATAAATTAAAATAAATGAAAATTGGGAAACTCATGGCTCCAAAACCATGATTCAATGCACTCGTGAATCTCCTACTAAAGTTAATCATGTTGTAACACTTAAAAATAGACAAGCTTTCTTCAGTTTGGCATGCAACCAAATCCTAAATTTAGAGACCTGCTCTGCCTGTTTTTACTTGAAAGATGATTAGAAATTTTGCTTGTATGATGAGTATGTTCTTTGGCAATGATATGATGAAGCAATTCAGAAATTAAACCAATAAATATACATACTAGCAAAAACCCCAAAGCTTTCTTAATCAATATTGTTTAAAGTCTCCATATTTAGCAGGGTTTCCAAACATTTCTCTGATAACATAAATCCATTTTGAAGTTACTTTTGTCATTTTTCTAGACCGCTGGCTCTCCTCATAAGCCCACCTAATTAGAGAACATCAGAATTGGAATCTGAGCTGGAACACAACAGCCAGCATTTGGACTTGGAAATACTTATCTCACTGGTCAGACTCTTAGAACGCTCTTGGTTGTGTTCTGCTGTCTTCCCTTGGTCACAGAATAGTACTTAAAAGAAATTAGTTTTATTATATCAGTTATACAGATATTGAGGTTGCAAGGTCTGAATATTTTGAAAAAGGTAGACACCTGGCGTACCACAAGGCAATTCCCCGACTTCTCCTTCTACCTGACACTCTTCAAAAAAGAAATTCCTGATCTAGACAATTGTGCAAGTCACAGAAGAACATCTCTAATGAGAGACTGCAGACAAAAGTTAGCAGGCCCAATGGAAACCACCCTAATTTCTAAGCTCAGGAAACCCATAATTTCTTATCCCGATGACAGAAATCTGAACAGGCAAATATCAGCCATCAAAATATGAAATGGGCATGTATTAAAGACATGAAACCACTCGTTCAGAAGATTTAGTATGGCAGCAGGCTGAAACAGATGAAAGGGCTTAAAAACACACTGGGAAGCAAGGCAGACAAAAATAAGAATTCCTTTCATACAAAAATCTCAGGACTCTCAATGACCAACTAATGTGAGCATGAAAATGGTTGAAATGCTTCTCTGGTAACAACTATCAGGCTTTCCACTGCATTAAAGCACAAATGTTATTATTCTGAAGACAATGGTGTAAATTAATGCATAAATACTGGAATACTGGAAACAGGAAAGACAGGAGCATAGCTTTTGAAATCCGTTTAGTTTAAAAAGTCACCCCAGTTACTATACGTTATGGCTGGCGAGGAGCTTTCTAAAGCAATTTGGTCTGTGTGTCGAGCTCACCTAAGTTCAAGGAACCATGTAAAGCAGAGGGAGAGGGGCTACAGCCGTGTGCTGTGAAATACCCTCCAGAAATCATACAACTCCTTAGGGAGTCAGCAGAAAGAAGCTGATTGTGCTGACAAGATGGGAAAAATATTGCACACATCTACAACCACATTTACTTCATCTCATGCCACAGGTCTCGACTTGAAACCATGGCATCTGTCTTGTTTTCAGAGGCTGGAGGAATTTGGTTATTAACAAACAGGTGAAAATCCAACTAAAAGCACATGGGATGACGACACTGACTCCAGCAAGGGCTGGCATTTCATTGCTTCTCACCATCTAAGTAGAGATGCAGCCTTTAATAATTATTGTGACAGCTAACTATGAAATCTGAGAGACTATGCGCAGAAAGAAAGATAAAATTAAGCTAAAGTAAGACTTTAAGCTAAAGACTTTAAGAAATGTGAAGGCTATTCATAGAAATTACTATTTTCTGCATTTCGTATCCTTCTTACATATCCCCTTCCAGTCCCCAGGACTTATTGTTTTGAGGACCACTTAGCTTCAACCAAAAGCAAATCCCAGCACCTCTTCCATACACAAATTTAAGCAGCGACCAGCCATGGACATGTAAAAGATTAAAGGCAGACTCCGTGGATGCAGTGATGCAGAGAAGCTACAACTCTTCCACCCTGATTAGGTAATTAGAGGCTGACAAAACTGATAGGGGCTGGGTGAGAAACAAAAATAAAAGCACTTGCAAGAGGACTTGGGCACATCCATGCCCTCCTCTTGCTTTGTCTGACATGAAGCTATGAAAGTCTTCCTGTCGTCACCATCTCCGTGAGAATCCTAAGGGAGACAGCGCTGAAAGCCTTGCTAAAGGTCTCTCTACCCTACCTTGCAGACTGTTTTCTTAATAAGCATGCAAGGAAATGAAACCACAGAGGTGCTATTGAAACAACCCTGTAATGATCCAATTGCTCATAAGAAACTACATGGAAGTTACAGAACTGAGCACAAACAGAAGCTCAAGAATAACAGTTTAATAGCTGGGGAGTCACACCTCACTCCTACACACACGGATACGGTGGTAGTTACACCACTAAACAGTAACAGGTACATTAATGACACAGATGCACACATTGCAACCAAAAAGACAAAGGTATGAATTCCCTCTGGTTGTGGTCCTTCTGCCTGGGTAAGATTCTCCAATTTTAAATTCCGATTCATTTTTTATGGATTTGTACTTCAAAAATCCTAGCTGCTCATATTCTTTTTACATATATTAGATAAATTAAAAATATGTTGTTAGGAAATGTAATTCACAGTGAGCAGCAGTCATGGACTCACTCTGGGTATTTGAGATTTACTTCAAAGGTCGTGATTTTACTCTTCCCCAAAGACGTGTAACTCCTTTCGCCCTCAGACTGCCCTTTCCTGCCAATAAATCTCTTTTTTCTGGTCATGTCCTTTTTCCTACACCTCAAATTTTCCTACGAGTTGTCTAAAGGCATAGGAGACCTGAGAATTTAATTTCAGAAGCTGGTATATTTAGTAAAGGTAATGTTTAATCTACAGTGCAGGTTGTGGGAAAGTAACGCCTTGCCCAATGAATCTTCCTGTAGACAACGTGACTACGATAATTTAGGTAAAGCAACATTCCTTTCTTAGGCTTTTAACAACAAAATCTTGTAATGTAATACAAGATAAAAAAAAAACAACAAAACAAGCTAAAAAAAGCAGTTTTCCTCTATACAGAAAGACATGACAGAATCATGTAGTTGTAAGGGATGTCCAGAGGTCAATTAGCCCAACACAGGAAGCCTTAATGTCAAAAGCCAAAATCAAATTTAAACTGGGCCTTAAATCATGAGACTTACAGCATTTACCCCCTGCAATTTAAATAAAAATAGAAGCTTGTAAGAATTCAGTGATATTCACAGACAGATAGCTCTGTTAGGAAACTGGATCATAATTAAATTTTGTTAGCATTCAAAAGTGATAGTCTGCTTCTATACACATTTGAAACACTTCTATATCGTTAAAAGAAAATATCTAGAATCAGTGCCATACAGACCATCTCTGTTTCACTTGTCTTACAGTTTCGCCTTGCTTTGTTCCATAGTGCACAGATGCTATTGGATGTATACCACAGGTAGGAATTCACATTTATTACACAAAAAGGAAAAGCAAAATATTTCCATCGTACAGTACAATCAAAGAAAGTTCTCCAAAGCTTGCTTTCCAATAGGTAGAATGGCTTCATCATAAAGAGCAACTGACTTAAGCCATTTCTTCTCTCATTTAAAAGAGGAAGCAGATGACAGAGGTATTACCCACACTGTGTGCAAACCGCTTTCAGTACTGGAGCTTATTTACACTCCATTTTAGAGAAGATCTAAAGATTCAATGACACTTGAATATCTGATGAGGGGCTGGTTTGTCCACTGCCATGCAATTCTTTATCCATATTTTCCTTCTCCTTTTTCTTTCATGTCCCTATCTCTCCTTGACACCAACAAATTCATGTTGGAGATGTCAAACAGTGCTGATCAGTGACACAAAAATATGCCTACAATAAACAAATTATGTGCCTGTGCGAAACAATCTGAGTAAATGTAAGAAAGAGATGAATAGAAACAGTCAAGTGATTTGTTTCCTCTCCTGGGCCCCATCAGGTCAACTGTTTCCTATTTAACCACAGATTGCATTTTTAAAGTCTGTAACAAATTGCTTGGGATTGTCTTTCACTGAGCAAAAATGGGAACCTTTTGCAGATTTTGCAGTGGATACATCGATTCCCACCTAAATTTCATTCCACTTTTTTACCTCTTACGCACCAGGTATTGATAAACAGCACACTGCACAACGCACATCATCAAACGCCTGTCTTCGCAGGACCTCAGCTGGTTTAGGCTGCAATAGACAATAAGGTGCCTGAATTTCATTTTCAAGTTTCCCATTTGAAGCTTTTTTATTTCCTGTTGGTCCTTTGTAGAGAACTTCATTCAGCAATTCTCCTCCTGTCTTGCTGGGGGATCCCCGTGATCAGACATGAAAGAACAGCAGGGAATCTAATACACCTCCAACCGCTCCAATTGAGACAACACCGTGCAAAATAAAAGGGATTTGAAATACATCTGCTACACTTTCAGCCTTATCCTGTCTAGCTTTTGTTCTTTTAATCTTCAGTATGCTCCTCAAATCCCCACAGGCAGTCCTCCTGTGCTGGTGCCTTCAGGAATTCCAGCTGGCAGAGCCATCAGAGTGCCGGAGAGTGAGGGCACTTCAGGAGTGAGAGATGAAGGTTTGTGGTGTCAGGGGAGGAAGGGAAGATAAAGCCCACACAGAAAGTCAACAATAGGGAAAAAGTCTCAGTAGCTGTTCTAGACTATTTCTAACATTTCGATATAGGTACTGATAAATTTGTTGCAGCTTTTCCTGTCTGCTCACTGACATCACAGACCATACCCCCAGACTGACCAGCATTACTATCACGTCAACTGGCAAATGTAAAAACAGTATTAAAAACTAATTAATAGTAGCTGCTGCTAATAATCAAAGCATATAATCATAGAATCATAGAATGGTCCAGGCTGGAAGGGACTGCTAAAGGCCATCTAGTCCCACCCCCCTGCAGTCACAGGGACACCCCCAACTAGACCAGGTTGCCCAGGGCCTCGTCGAGCCTCACCTTGAATGTCT